>SJYX01011913.1:297990-311579 GCA_006410675.1 Oreotragus oreotragus
ACTTTTCTTGTGATTATTAGCCATCTGGATATTATTTGTTTAGGGTTTATGCACCTCTTTTCCTGTTGAACTATTTGTATTTTTCTTCTTGATTTATAACAGTTTATTATAACTTCTGGATTCTAATCCTTCGTCAGTTTTAAGTATTTATAAAACTCTTCTCGGTTTTGTTGGTCTGCTTTACATTCTGTTTATTGTATCTTTAGGTTAAAAATATTTATTTTAATGTACTCAATATAAATTATTTAGTGTTGTTTGTGCTTGCTGTATATTTTAAAGAAATACTCCTCTACTTTGGTGTCATAAAAAAATTTTAACTATGCATTTTTATAAAAGTTTTATGCTTTTTCCTTTCATATGTGTGTCTTTAATCCAACTAGAATTGATCTGTATGATGAAAGTAGGATCAGTATTACCTTTCTGTTGCTGTATAATGACACCGTACAGCTAATTCCTTAAAACAATCTTCATTAACTTTCTCAGAATTACTATATGTCAAAAGTGCAGATGTAGCATAGCTGAGTTATCTGCTCAGGGTCTCACTAGGTGATTTCAAGATGTTAATTCAGCTACGCTATCATCTGAAGCTCAGTATCTTTTCCAAACTCACTGGTTGTTGGCAAAATTCATTTCCTGCAGGCTGTGTGACTGAGGTTCAATGTTTTTTTGCTAGTTGTTGGTTAGGAACTGCTCTCAGCATGTCTCTTCACTTCATCAAGGCAGCCGGAGAGTGTCTGCTACTGTTTCTTGTTTCTTTCAGAAATCACCTGAATAGGCTACGCCCACTTGAGGTAATCTGTCTCAGGATGAACTCAAAGTCGGTTGATTAGGGACATTTGTTACATATATGCAAGCCCTTTAGCCAGATGGTGTAATACTGATTTGGGAGTGATATCCCACTGTATTCACAGGTTCAGCCTACATGTAACAAAAGGAAACTATACAGAGTTTGTGCACCGAACAGTGAGAATCTTAGAGGAATCTTAGAATTCTGCAGTCTAATCTAACTTTTATCCTTTTGGAGAGCCAACTGGCCCAGCCTCATTCTTCTCCTTTTATTTCTCACTACTCTGCACTGCCAGACCTCTCATAAATCAAGTTTCCATAGTGTCTGGGTATTTTTCTGGATTCTCTATTCAAATGTATGGTGTAATTACTCTTTACTACACCATCTGAATTACTACTGCTTTATCCTTATTCAGAAAGGTCTTAGCTATTTGGAGGACTTTTATTTTCTATTAAATTTTAGATTTAACTAAAACGTCAAAATATTTTCCTTAGGATTTGGAAAGAATTGATACCTTTAACAATCTATGATTATTATATTTGAGTCATTTTAACTTTATTTAGAGGTTTTAAAAATATATTTCAATAAATCTATAAATGTTTCATAAATATTGTGAATGTTTGTTGAATTTTCTATCTACTTTATAATTTGATAGTCTTGTGAATATATTTAAATTATATCTGTAAACTACTTTTTTATGAGTATAAAGAACTCCAATAAATCTTTGTATATTTCTATTTTGTCTTCTACCTTGCTAAGGACTCAAAAATAATTCTAAAAATTTAACTATAGATTCTTTGGAATTATTTACATAGACAATATTAGAGTGTATTAACAGCATGCTCTTGTTTCTTCCTTTATTTTGTAATATTTTATCTTGCTTTGTTTAAGCTAACACTTTAGTAAATTGTTGAGTTGGAGTGGTGATAGCTATAACACAATCCTTGTGTTGTTGTTGAATTAAAATCACAGATTTTCAATATTTTATCATTAATGACTTCTGGTGTTGTTTTTACAGACATACCTGATACTCCAGATGTTACATGTTATCATTCAGAACTATCCTTAACTTAGTACATGCTCAGTCATGTCCAGCTCTCCGTGACCCCATGGACTGCAGCCTGCCAGGCTCCTCTGTCTGTGGGACTTTTCAGGCAAGAATACTGGAGTGGGTTGCCATTTCCTCCTTCAGGGGATTTTCCTGACCCAGGAATCAAACCCAGGTCTACTGTGTTTCCCACATCGGCAGGTGGAGTCTTTACTACTGAGCCACCTGGATATCAGAAGAGGGACTTGTTGCTAGAGAAAGTATCTTTCTCAGATTATCCCCAACTCCTAAGGAATCAAAGAAGGCTACATTTCCCAGACTCTTCTGTGAATAGATTCCCAGATAAATTTCACCATGAAAGAAACTGAAGGATGAAAGAAAAATAAAACTTGATAGCTATGAACATGGGAATTTTTTAAAACAAGATTTTGGGTATTCTCTTGTGAAGTCATCATTTCATTGCTGATGGAAGCTTGGATTATTGATAACAATTTTTCTATCATTTCAACACAACCAGACTGTTTTTATAAATGTCCTTGCTGATGTTTGCTCCCCAGGTTTCAAAGTGTTGTGTAAGCTTCTAATAGTCTGTACTAAATGTCATTTCAATTTAAATACCTAGAGTGACTTCAGTTTCCAAATGAATCCTTACCATATCAACATTCATTACCTTCAGTGATTCTAAAGAAAGAATCTCAGATAGGAGAATCTGGAATTGGTTTTCTAATCTAGTTAGATTTGAAAGCAGTAATGATCTCATTACTAGTATATGTAAAGATACTAGTATGTGGTAGCAAAAAAAAAAAATGGGCTTACAAATTTACATCGTTACTGTTTGAATGTGGTCATAAAAACAGGACTTGAATGATCATATCACAGTTGCACTAAAACATAATTGTGGAAATGAGTATAAAGACTATGAACACAGGATGGCTAAGTCATATTGTAATGAAGAGCTAGGAAACTGTACATACAGATGTGGATTTTCAGATAAAGATAAAGCCAACAACCAGAGAACTCCTATGATTGCCCTCAAATAATATTTTCCACATAGGTCTAGACAGTTTTACTAAAAATCAGGAAAAAACAAAAAAAACTGATCCTCTGGGTTACTGAATTGCAATGTAGGGTGAATTCACAGCTTTATCAGTAATGTAAAGACACTGATTAAAGAATAATAGTTCCCTGAGAACTGAAATGGTGATACTTGTTTATATCCTTAATAATGCAACCACCTTGCTGTCCAAGATTCACTGAGCCTATCTTGCCATAATAAGCCTACTTTCTGCCACTTCCTTCATGTTCTGAAGACCCTATACTGATCCCACTTGAGTGAGGCGGCTTGTAAGCTGATTCCTCTCAGGATCCAGCCAAGCCACTTACTCTCAATACTTATAGATCTATAATTAGCAATGCAGGAAGACAAATTAAAGTCTACCCCAGCAGCAGGTACACGAACACCAGACAAATTTCAAACTTCTTCCAATATATTGGCAGAACCATTTGGAGTATGTGAAAAGACGGACTCAAGGATATTAGATCAAGGAGGAAGAACATAATTTTGGTTTTGTCCAAATTTACTAACGTTGAGTATACTTTCTAGAGATTCTCAGTTTAACACAGAACAGTACTCATAGTGTGCTTGGTTGCTTAATAAAATGCCAGCAACACAGGAAAGTAATCTGTGATACCAACCTTCTCTGGTATGATGTAGAAGACTTCTAATGGCTCAGACATGCATTGGTATTGGGAGAGTGCATAAGTAAGCTTTTGCCAGCAATTTCTAGGCAATTTCCTGAGAAGCCACTCTCTGCTTATAAGATGTAGGAAGCAGAAAACATAGATATGTGAGATTTTGTGATTCTGACCCTTCTGGTATTCCTGAAAGTCACTTTCTAATCTTTGTTCTGGCTTGCAAAGATTTGATAAGATTCTACTTTCCTAACATAAACTTCTTCCCATACCAACTGTCTAGGGTAGCTTCTACTTTCTTTACCTAATTTGGATGATTTCCTTCCAAGATTCATCCTCTGCCAAGTTCCAGCCCCGGTGGATCCAGGGTGATTCGAAGGGGAGACGGATAGGCGAGGAAAAACTTAGTTATTTAGAGATATAAGATTAGATTAGGAAGAAATAGTGTAGTAGGAAAATTTAGTGGAGAAAAGATGCTGAATAACTTGGTTTACGGGGAAAATCAATAAAACCTCGAGACAAGAGGTTTGCACCATCTACGTTAGGCCGGTGCCCACTTGAATATCGAAGGGTGCTCCTGCCTTAGGCTCCCTTTCGCATGGGTCTTAGCAGCCAGGGCAAGTAAGTAGACGTGGTGAGCCTCCCCGCTCCAGATGGGAATTCAGCCGGAAAAAGAAAGAAAAGAATGACATGGGGAAGTCCAGCATCAGTGCAAGACTCCAAAAACTATTTTTGAAAATCAGCTTATATACCCCAAGTTGTACATAAAGAAATAATGGGATATGCAGAGTTATGCAGGGGCAGCAGTCCTGACCCTCATTGAGACAAGGCTTTTTTTTTTTTTGCATACCCTCCCGTATACAAAAGGTCTCAGGTGGTTTACATTATCTTCTGGCCAAGAGGACTGTTAACATTTTTATGGCTCTCTTTCTGAATAATTGTCTATCAACCAGAAAACTCCTTATCCTTAGAAGTGTTTTTTCTTTACTCTGCATCACCCTCAAAGTACTAAATAAAGTTACATTTCTGTAGAACAAAGGCGCGGTGGGTTATAACAAAGAAAGCACTCAATTCAAAGATCTAATGTTGCTAATACCAGGTCTACTACCTGTTTTTCTATATACCAACTATATCTACAAATAAAAGATATGAAAATTTGGCAGCAAGTATTGGTTTAACAAATGAAACCTTTAATCAGTCCTAATCTAATGATTTTGACTCCTCGGAGGCTCCTACATTCTTAGGATGTTTTAAGCTTCCTGTGCCTCCCGAGGTTGGGAGGCCTCAAACAATCATATGTGCAGCTGTAGGAGTCCTGCAGGCAGGCTAGAAAGCCATCAGAGGGGGTTTTGGATTGAAACACCCTTTCTAATGCAGAAGACTAAAGCCTTGAGAGTGGAAAAGTACAACACAATGAGGCAGGCATAGTCTTATTTTGGGGGGTACATGCTCAGGAAATACCAGGGGGAAAACCTGAGATCTGACTCGACCTTGCACATCAGCTCTCTGCCGCATGACCTTGTCATGGGTGGGATTCCTCATGCTGGTTCCCAGCAATCCTCATTTTAGCCCACAGACATCACAGCCCTATCAGATGGTTAGCATTCAGATATTTGAGTATCTGGCCATGCTTCCTGCCTGAGTAAAAGACAGTCTCAATAGTATTGGAAAATGATTTCAACACTACTAACCACAGAATTTCTTTAAGGCACTAAAATCTCTGTATCCAGACATCCCTGCATCACAGTTGCACCTCTACCCTTGCTCATTTGGTTATATGAGCCCATTCAATCTCATCTCTCCCTGAGTTATCTTGAGTCAGGTTACTATCACTTGCAAACAAAATCTCCAGTAAAAGCAAACACACATACACCTATACACATGAGCAAGACTTCTGGCAAGAAGCTATGTAGTTCAATACACATAGGAGTAAGGCTGAAAATAAATGAATTTTATCACGTTCTATAAATAGTTGATGCTTACCCTTTTCTCTATAAGCTGTCAAAAATGAGAAATACTACTCTTAGAAAAAATATTCTCATGATATAAAAGGTAGAAAAATTCCATAAGACATCATGATGTTGATAACTCGTCAGTATGGAAATCTGAGAATTTTTATGGGTTTCTGCTAAGGACATGTATACACAGAACTGTTATAACTATATTACAAATGTATTTATAAATTTACATAAATTAGTATATTTTCACAGTATATAAAATTTTATATTAATATCATTTATATATCAACATTATATTTACAAATAACATTATATTTGCACATATTTATAAATTCTATTATATATATATAATATATATATTTTAGTCAATCCCTGAGCCATACTTCAGAGATCAATTATCAGGTTCAATAATTGATATATTATTATAAATGTGTTAAATGTACTGATCATAAAATATACATATTTGACAAATCATTTGTTGTTACAAAATTTTCTGGGAGATTAAAAAGAAAAAATTCATACATAATAGACTATTCTGATTTTTCCAGTCATGAGCCCATACACTTTAGTACTAATGCAAAGTCATTGTTTCAGCTATAATGTTTTGTTATCAAAGCTAGGTCTAGAAGTAATAAAGTTACAAAGCTTTGTTATGCCAAATGATTTCGTATTTTACACTATCCAGTCGCCTTTAAGATCTGTATTCATTATCCAAAGGAGAAAGCAAATCACATCAGCATTCCTAATGACTAAAAGTGTGCTTTCAGTAGAGCTTTAAGGAGAAAGAAGCAGCAGCCATTTGCTCTGTATTTTTTCCTTTATTAAATGAAACAAACTTGCCAGTGCAAGTTTGAAATAAGTGAAATAAACTTACTGGTACAGAATCTGATCTTATTTGAAACTTACTAATCTTTTAGGAACATATATATTTAGATAACTTATCATTAATTATGCATTATACGGACAATAGCTATCTCTGGCCAGTTTATTAACTTTGCACTTCAATTTCCTGCCCAGGGGATAATAAGCAGAGACTGAATTTCAATAGTGAAGTTCAAATCTATATTCAAATATAAAAGTTGAAAGCAATTAATTCAGAGTGTTTAACAGTCTCTTTAATTTTGAATCAGTCTGTGCTACTAAAAGTAGATCACCTTATCTAGATGCCACAGAAGACCAAATTAGTCTTTCAGGCCATTAATGCATTCTCTTTAAAATTACAGCCACATCTATTCAATGTTCTTCCAGTGACCTGAAAAGTAAATATACTTCCAAGTGACTTAATTTACATTCCATAAATTTGGCAAATTTGTTATCTCTTTACTGTACTATAAAAGGTCCCCTTTTACTCAGCTCTTAGCTATCTTGCCCTCTTTATCAGGATCACTCTCATCAGATTTGATGCTTTATGTTCCTGGAATAAGGCTTACAGTTGCTTGAATAAAACTTGCTGCTTTGACTTTTTCTTGCTCTTTTCTCATTACCCAATCAAATATTTGTCAGCTATTTAGTCCCTCTTCTGTGATATATTGTTATGCATGCATTCACACAGACACACACACACACAGAGAATACAGTAAATCTTCAACAGATATTGAATATATGTGATTAAAGGGATAATTAAATTACTATATTATGAGATGGATTTTTATTTATATATATATATATTCACATATATGATCTTTCAATAAATACACACTATGTGCAAATATATATATTAGGTACATGGGGAATATAAAAATGAGTAAGAAAATACGACACTACCCTTGAAAGAGTTGGAAACTCAAGCTGGTACAGTTTTTAAATAACTATAACATGAAACAATATGAAGTAACTTCCACAAAGCAATACATATGTGTCCATAGATATGTAATAGAAGGAACAATTAATACAACTGAGGAAATAGGAGCAATATCATGAGTGAAACATTTAATCTAAATCACAAAGGAATAAAACTTTAACGGGTATATAAAGAAAGAAAGGGCACTGGATAGCTTTTCTGTTTGCTTTGTTCTGCATTGCAACCATAAATTCAGAGGCATGCAAGAACATAGGATGGTGTGAGAAGGCTTTCCTGGCTGGAATTCAAATGCACAAAAAAGATGGATGTATTAGTTAGCACAATTGTTTCCAAGAGATAAAAACAATTTGGAGCTAGTTTACAAAATAAAATTGGGATAGGACTAGGATACATTTATCCTAAGAAAATAGAACTACCTCACAATTCAATGGATCTGCCATGTGAAAGAGAGATTATAACCAGGATGTTGGAAAACTATCATGATTCTTTTTCAATTTCCCATTTTTTCTTCTCTTTAGATATCTGATTATTCTATTTTTCTCCCTTCTTCTTCAACATTATGGAAGATCTAATATGATTATACCATAATTTCCAAGTTTCCTGTTACAGTTCTTGCCATAAGTAGAAAACAAAAATGGCATGTCACTGGTATCCAGGACTAATATTCTGGATGATTCTGATAATCCTCCCATCATGGGTCACTTGTCCACTGGTCTTATATATGAAGTGAAGTACATACACAGTCACCCCTCATCCTCAGGATGAAGCCTATTATTTATACATATTAATAACTGGCAATAGAGATGTCTACTGAGGTTCAGGAGCTACTACAAATTCATCAATTAAATAACTGGGTCACCAGTACTACCAGGATATTGACAGTCTGATAATCAGACTTGGGGACTATTTTTAACCATCATATTGTATGTTACTGCTTCACACACTTGGCCATTGGTTATCTGAGCAACGACTGTTTAAAAACTGATTGCTGGTATAGCTAGAGCAAGTTCATACCCCTACTATTTTTATTAATATATATATATTTAAAATTGTAATTGTTAGCCATGTCATGTCCACTAGTAAGAGTCACAGAAATTATACAGTGTAGTTTAAGGCGGTAGTTTTCACTGTTTCTTCCAGGATGCACATTATAAAAAATTTTAATGAAATAAAATAAACATCAAATTCAGACTGTTTCAGCCTATTACAGAAAAAAAAAATCTATTTATTCCACAGAGTAGTTAATGAGATGTTTCACTATATAAAGAGGTTTACATAGTATATAAAAATAATTTTTATTTCAGAAATTGGGCTAAAGACTCTATATATTAATTACTACTCCGGGTGGTTAAGAGTAGAAAAGAAATTCCAGCACCCATGTGGAACTACAAAATGTATCTTCTCTTTATAGAAACCTAGGCTTAGTTAGATTTCCATATGCTCAAGAATGAAAAACAGAATAAATGTGGGGCCCCCAAAACGTCTGCATTATAAAAGACAAACAACAAAGGATACAAGAGGGTCTAGAAAGACAAACTTTTCAAGCAAAATATTACAGCAAACATAGGAAAAAGAGGTTTAAAACATCTGTTTTATAGCTTTAATAAAACTTAGGAAAAAATATAGATCCTGCTTAAAATTATATATGCCTACACATTTCCATTTATATCTGTTTGCATTTAAAGAGGTGTGATGTATCTTTCTGTCTCTTTATAGTTGGCATTTTCTTTATGAGTAAAAAGCCAGATTTGCCAAGAAGAAAGTATGGGTGGGAGGCATATTCTCCATTCAGGTCTCACTTATGATAAATTCTGCCTCCTCTCATCTATGGCATTGACTGTCTCTACTAGCTTTGGGTTTTAGTATTATTTACTAAAGTTTCACTTCAGCTTTTATAACTAACTGAGTAATTGAAAAGTTATAATCCAGACATTAAGAATTCTTGCGTATGCTGCATTTTATGATTTCAAAGTTGATAAAAACCTAGATGATGTCAAGGACCAAGGTGTAAAGAAGGGCATAGGATGCAGAATTCAGTGGAGGTGAAGCTCATGCACATGGAAAAAAAGTCAAAGAGATGAAGCATAAATGCCAGAAGAATCAGCTTCATAGCTCCTGAAGCCCCAGAAACCATTTTACATTCACAGGCATGAGCCATTGATAAATAGTAGGTAGCTACTAGATGCCATTGCAAGAAGGTACAATTATAATCAGATGACATGGCTGCAAAGAAAGACATTTTACATGTGAATGAATATGTAATGAGCTCTAATAAGAGAAGCTGAGAACACACATTTTCAGAGTGATAATGGTATCTAACATGGGAAAATGAGCACCATTCACTCAAGAGAGCTTCTTCAAAGAAAAGGCTTTCCTTAGAGTAGAGTTCAGTTAAGACAAAAACTTAGTTGCTTCAGTGAAAAAAATCGTCTGTACTGACGCTGGACAGAGCCTCAAAAAGACTGGACAGAAGAGTCTGACATGGTGAATATATTTCTTAATAATTAATGAATACCAAACTCTACATCAAAAAAACAAAATATGGCAAATTACACTGAGTTCCAAGCGTTGGTTTCAAAGGTAAACCCTAAGGGCAAAGCACCTGTGCTCATGAAGTTTAGTATAAGTCACACATATACCTAAAATTTTGCTTGCTTAGAGAACATAAAATAAGATGCATTTGTTATCTGTAATATCTCCTTATGACAGTATTTTGAAAGGACTATGTTAATCTCAGTGATATCTACATCCTTAAAAACTTCTTCCCCCGCCAAAATTGGACCTAAAAAGTGTTTAACTCAGTTTAGCTAAGACAATACACATTAAACACCAGGTAAGCACCAACAGTATTAAAGAATCATCAATAATAGATATTAAAAGTCTAAATTCATGACCTCTTGGTGAATTCCATTTAAGTGCTTCAATAAGCAATTGCAAAAAACAATATGTGCTCACATTTCTGGATTATACTTTCCCTATTACCACCCTATAGGCACTATCTCCCAAAGGATGGTAAAATAATTATGCTCTCCTTAGAGGTGCTACAGTCCAAGTCATTATGTTGAAAACTGTATATAGTAAATAACAGAAAAGTCTCTCATGACAGAAAAAGTCTCTCATGACCAGCAGTGGGAATATGAGCAGTTCACTTCACCAGTTTTGCAGGTCAGATGTTGAACTTTATATCATCCTTGGATACACACCTCTGGAAAGGGCTATAAGTTTTTGCTTTTAATATACTGGGTGCTTAGGAAAACAGTACTATAGTTGGCATATAAGAAACCCTGGAATTTTGGCAGTGTCTCTTCCTCAACAGTGACTGACTATTTTACCACCATGAAAAACCACCTTTAACCTCTTAGGCTGAATGAAGTAAGCATTACATAAATCAGCTATCCACAGATATTTCTTTATCATCCCTTTCTCTTCCCTTTTATTTTTCACTACCACTTGTTAGTAAGAAATTTATGTAGTTGCTTGTTTTGTGCCAGTCTCAGCCTATAAATAACCAATTATATGGCTGGAATGGACCTAGAGGTCACCTGTGCTCACCAGCCATGTCATATATGTCAGGACTACAGGTAGACAAGTCTGACTATAGGGGAATAGCATAATTTGTTTTCTTGAAAAAAAAATTGGTACTGAGTGTAATAGTATTGTTTCCTACGCCCAAATTATCTCAGTGAGCTCACTGACATTTTTTGGTTAATGTTTCTTATTATTAACCAATGCTTTCATTAATAATTTCCTGATACTTCTATGTTACAGGGAAATGTAAGTTCCAGAGGGTGGAAACTAATGCTTAGCACTTTCATTTGCAAAATATTCAGTATAAATTCTGCACACCAAGCAGAGTATGTCTAGATTTGAACGACTGCAGAGCTTACTTGCGACACTGGCAATGCCCATTTATGGAAAATAAGAATCCTAACAACTTGTGTGTAATTGTACTTGTCAGCAGCACCTATAACTTGAATGTAAGTTTTGAAGGACTGCATTTATTATGTCAGAGGAAAATTAGCAGCTGCTCAAACGGGGATGGTAGAATTTCAATATAACATCTGCAAAACAGCTTTACATATCTAGAATCAGCTTTTTCTCATGCCAGGGAGTTTTCAGGGAGTTTCATTGATAAACTTCTCACTCCATATGTCTTGTGCAGTGTTTCATACTCTCTATAGTAACAGCTATTTTAACTGGTATGGCTAAACTCAAAAACCTTTATGTCACTGATGTTTATCCATCGCCTTTACATCCTCTTCAAATTAACCTCCAAGATAAGTGCCATGTTTCTCTAATTGATAACAATGTTCTACATTTCCACATTAGCAACTTATCAATATAGGCCTTCCCTGGTGACTCAGATGGTAAAGAATATGCCTGTGATGCAGAATATGCAGGTTCCATTACTGGATCAGGAAGATACCCTAAAGAAGGGAATGGCTATCCACTTCAGTCTTCTTGCCTGGGAAACCCCATGGACAGAGGAGCCTGGCAGGCTACACGCCATGGTGTTGCAAAGATTCGGACAAAGATTCGGACACAAATGAACAACTAACACTTTCACTTTCAGATGTTTTAATAGGATATGTCTAGTTTTATATTCTCTATTTAATATATTTTAAAATATTATTTTTTACGTTACGTTCTCTCCGCAGTGACTCTCTTGGAATTTGAAGAAAATGAGAGCCCAGTAACAGAAGGTATACAAACTCTGAGACAACAAAACAAAATAAATTGAGATGAGAAAACTTAATAAGGAGACTGGTCTGAACATGAATAAAGGAGAGTATTATCCATATTCCTCAAGGAAATACAGTTTCTTTCTTATCTCCAAAGCAAAGATGGTCATACTGAGATGCCAACAAAGGACACAAGCCCCAGATTGATATAACTGAGACAAATTTATATCTATTTTGTAGCAAATTGTAAAGACATTTTTTTTAAATAAATGAATGGAAATAGAGGATAGATGAGACACCTGGCCAAGAAAGAGACCACAGATTTTATTTACCTCATGTTTTTAGCTTTGAGGGAAAGTGTTGCCATATCTGACTGAAATCACTTAGGAATGTAGGGCTGAAGTCCTGCAGACAGTAGTCACAAAGTGGGCTGATATAGTGAAGATATAAGCTGGTTGACCCCATTTGAGATGGTGAAAAACTGCATGGACAAATGGGAAGAGGCAGAGTTTCCAATAAAATACTTGAAGGCAAAAAATGGGAAAGTAAAGGCGAAACTCCTAGAAAAAAATCAACTGTTACAGAGTTTAAGAAATTAAGTACATGAAAAGAAATAAATGAAATTCTGAAAGAGAAAAACAGTACTCTTGATAAATTCTCAAATAAAGAAAAATAGACATCGAAAACATCTCACCAACTGTGTCCGACGAGGCAAACTTGTATATCCTCCTCACCGTAATACTCTCATCTACACTCATTAAAGCATCTAGTTAGGTAAATAGTCAAAATTTAGGTTAATAGTTACAAATTTATTAAAATTTGTCCTTGTTAAATAGAGTTAGTAGCTCATAATTCAACTTTAATTTGAAAACTTTATCAGAAATCCACAGGAAATTGTATGAAAGTAAATTTTAAAAGCTAGAAATATTTTGCAAAAGAAGAGATAAAAATGAACGTGCACTTAGATTTCTTAACTTGATAAAAGAATTTAGTTAAAACTGTAAATCTTGAAATACGATATTTAGTGATATTTATAACAAGGCAAAAGCAACCTGACATGGAAAAAGTTAAAGAGAAAATCAGATGCAAAGACATTAAATGATTCCACTGCCTTATTCAAAATGTTAAGAAATAATCATTTGAAAGTAAGATTTGTGTCAACACATGCATATTCTATGATATGCTGATATTCAGAGATCAAGGATTGAAGTCTGGACAGTTTTTCAAGGAGATTGTTAGTTGCCTAAACTTTATATTGATTATTTGATAAATATTATGTTTGGCCATTACTTTTTCTGCTTTATGTGGTATCTTCAGCTCCATTTGCTAGCTCCTTAAAGTTGGCTTAAAGCTCAACATTCAGAAAATGAAGATCATGGCATCCAGTCCCATCACTTCATGGGAAATAGATGGGGAAACAGTAGAAACAGTGTCAGGCTTTATTTTGGGGGGCTCCAAAATCACTGCAGATGGTGACTGCAGCCATGAAATTAAAAAACGCGTACTCCTTGGAAGAAAAGTTATGACCAACCTAGATAGCATATTCAAAAGCAGAGACTACTTTGCCGACTAAGGTCCATCTAGTCAAGGCTATGGTTTTTCCTGTGGTCATGTATGGATG
>SJYX01011913.1:313935-334097 GCA_006410675.1 Oreotragus oreotragus
ACTCATTGGAAAAGACTCTGATGCTGGGAGGGATTGGGGGCAGGAGAAGAAGAGGACGACAGAGGATGAGATGGCTGGATGGCATCACTGACTCGATGGACGTGAGTCTGAGTGAACTCCGGGAGTTGGTGATGGACAGGGAGGCCTGGCGTGCTGTGATTCATGGGGTCGCAGAGTCAGACACGACTGAACGACTGAACTGAACTGACTCATTCTAAGGAAGGGTCATGTATGAAGAAGCTTTAAATATGTAGGCTTTCTTTAGCAAGGCATTGGCTCACGTGGTAAAGAGTCTACTTGTCAGTGCAGGTGGACTTAGGTTCAGTACTTGAGTTGGGAAGATCCCCTGGAGAAGGTAATGGCAACCCATTCCAGTATTCTTGTCTGGAAAATCCCATGGACAGAAGGTCTTGGTGAGCTGTAGTCCACGGAGTCACAAAGATTCGGACATGACTGAGTGACTAAGCACTGTTCTTGAGCGAGCCACTGAGCTCCAGTTCATACTGCCTTGGTTATTGACATTTATTATTTAATGCTAAAGTTACTGTCACATTTTCAGTGTTTTCCTAAAGAACTCTTAATGTCAACATGTAAAATGTCACTTTCTGTCAGGATGCACCTGCCATGAGAAACATAATTCTTAGATATATCACAACCCAATCTGTGTATTCTTTTAGGAAAAAATAAAAACAAAAACAGCTATCATCTTGCCAAAGGGTATGAGTATGCATTATGTCAAAGTGTTTGACTAGACAAGGAGAAAGCAAGGAATTAAGAAAAAGACAAAGGAAGAGAATCCAGGGATTCCAGTGATTTTTCTTTCTTTAAAGAACATAAAAATAAGTTATTAATAAATACAACTAAGGAGAAAATACATATTTTCTTTAAATCTTTATTATATTATATAAAAAATCCAGCTCTATCCTTGCCATACTTAAGAAAATAATTGCCCATAAAAAAGGAATTAATCACTTTTTTGTCTTTGGATGCTTGCTAGAAATCAGTCTTTAGCAGAGAAAAAAATTCAGACTCTAAACTATACTCGGCATATCTCTTCTGAGTAATGTGAGGAACATTGGATATTTATTATAAAAATAAATATTATAACTCTAAGTGGATATTTAGAAATGTCTATTCCTTTTTATTCTGATAGACATACAGAGTAGACTCTGGAGTCAGCCTGCCAAATACTAAACTCTCACACCACAACTAACCGGTATGAGACAAGTTACATAAATTCTCATGTACAAACTGGAAATAATAACAATATCTACTGCAAAGAGATTAAATGGAAAAATACATATCACGTACTTAAGGACTACAGTAATCACAAGTAAATACTTGGGCAATTATTATTACCTGAATTTAAGGTCCAACTCATTATAAACATTTAATATATAATGGAGGTATTTTAATTGCTAATGTTGTTGTCATTGTTAGTCGCTCAGTCATGTCTGACTCTTTGCGACCCCATGGACTATAGCCCACCAAACTCCTCTTTTCATGGAATTTCCCATGCAAGAATACTGGAGTGTGCTGCCATTTTCTCCTCCAGGTAATCTTCCTGACCCAGGGATCAAACCTGGGTCTCCTGCATTACAGGCAGGTTCTTTACTGTCTGAACCAGGAAGCCCTAATTGCTAATAGTCAACATTTATACTTGAAAGCTTGGTTTATTTTGCCATGATCCCTTTGTTCTAATAGCCATCAATTAGTAACCATTAACTTAATCAGTGATTTCAGTTTTTATATAGCACAAGGTCAGTGTACATGTATGTTGCCATTTTATTCAAGTTTCAAGTAGAAAGTTCCCCTTTAAAGAAGCAAATCACTTAGCTGAATAATTATATTCTGTTGTAAAAATCATGTGATCACTGTAATACAGCTATACTGTTGAAGAGTGTAAACCCTAAAAAAGTTATGTTCTGTTTGTATGTTGTTGTCATTGTTAGTCGCTCAGTCATGTCTGACTCTTTGCGACCCCATGGACTATAGCCCACCAAACTCCTCTTTTCATGGAATTTCCCATGCAAGAATACTGGAGTGTGCTGCCATTTTCTCCTCCAGGTAATCTTCCTGACCCAGGGATCAAACCTGGGTCTCCTGCATTACAGGCAGGTTCTTTACTGTCTGAACCAGGAAGCCCTAATTGCTAATAGTCAACATTTATACTTGAAAGCTTGGTTTATTTTGCCATGATCCCTTTGTTCTAATAGCCATCAATTAGTAACCATTAACTTAATCAGTGATTTCAGTTTTTACATAGCACAAGGTCAGTGTACATGTATGTTGCCATTTTATTCAAGTTTCAAGTAGAAAGTTCCCCTTTAAAGAAGCAAATCACTTAGCTGAATAATTATATTCTGTTGTAAAAATCATGTGATCACTGTAATACTGTTGAAGAGTGTAAACCCTAAAAAAGTTATGTTCTGTTTGAAGTACTTTGTCAACATCTTTTTCCCGCTTAATTTACTGGATCTACTTCACATAATTGGTTGGAAAGCTACAAGACCACAAATCCGCTAATTCTGATTGTACATGTATGTTGCCATTTAATTCAAGTTTCAAGTAGAAAGTTCCCCTTTATTTTATTTTTTTTATTTATTTTTTAACACGAACTCCCAAACATGAAGCCCCCTCCCACCTCCCACCCCACATCTTCCCTGAAAGTTCCCCTTTAAAGAAGCAAATCACTTAGCTGAATAATTATATTCTATTGTAAAAATCATGTGATCACTGTAATATAGCTATACTGTTGAAGAGTGTAAACCCTAAAAAAGTTATGTTCTGTTTGAAGTACGTTGTCAACATCTTTTTCCCACTTAATTTACTGGATCTACTTCACATAATTGGTTGGAAAGCTACAAGACCACAAATCCGCTAATTCTGAGTTGATCAGAAGAGAAATTTTTTTGGATGGGCATGATCTAGTTGAGTGAGCCATTAAAAGGGACTGGGCCCTTATTAAAAAGAGAAATTCAAAGCAAGACAGGTTGTCCCATTACCCTAAGGTTTCTAGAAAATTGTTCAATGAAACTTCTATTATCCCCCAAAATCTTGTCTGACTAATCTTTAGCCAGAGAACACATATGGCTAGGGTCCAGTCTCAAAGGCCCCTGTTATTTTTTCCACTTGAGAACATGAACCTGCATGTACTGTCTGACCTTCCAGAATTCAAAGCACTCGAAGGCTACAGAGGGCCCTTTCTCAGCAGAGAGTGGAGAATTTCCACTCCACACTATTCTGTCATGCTGCAGCTGTTTACAAGAAAAGTGAAACTGTGTTTTCTACTCAGAGTGAAAATCTGTTTCATACACTGGTCTACATTATTCTGCCACTTCTAAAGTACACTTGGACGATTTTCACCAAGAATAGGTATGTCTTTCTTTGAATTATTTTAAGTAAAATTAACTATACGTATGTAGATATATACATGTGTATAAATATATATACATACACACATAAATGTATAGGCTTGGACACTGTGGTAATGAGTCACACCGACGAAAAAGAAGCAAAGAATTAGGATGCTGTATACCCATGGGCCATGGCCTTTCACAAGGTATTGCTTTCTGGCATTTCTATTGTCTTCCTTTCCCAACAGGCAGGACTTGATCAATCTCACTTGCACATGTACAGAGTAAGCCTCTCTCTTCAGTCTCATTGACCTCCAGGCTCAGGCACAGTGAAATCCCAAAAAAGAAGATGACATATTATACTCTACTGTAAATCAGTTTACCTCCTCACTTATTTTAACATTTTGTCATGTCATAAAACGATTTTGCCTCAACTTCTACATAATCAAAAGATCATTACAATGTTTTCCCTAAAATAAATATGAGTCTTCTCCAAAGATGAATGCTGGGAGAAATATCAATATAACCTCAGATATGCAGATGACACCACCCTTATGGCAAAAAGCAAAGAACGAAAGAGCCTCTCGTTGAAAGTGAAAGAGGAGAGCAAAGAAATGGCTTAAAACTCAATATTCAGAAAACTAAGATCATGGCATACAGTCCCATCACTTCATGCAAATAGATGGGGAAACAATGGAAACAGTGACAGACTTTATTTTGGGGGACTCCAAAATCACTGCAGATGGTGACTGCAGCCATGAAATTAAAAGACGTTTGCTTCTTGGAAGAAAAGCTATGATCAATCTAGCCAGCATATTAAAAAGCAGACATTACTTTGCCAACAAAGGTCCATCTAGTCAAAGCTATGATTTTTCCAGTAGTCATGTATGGATGTGAGTTAGACTATAAAGAAAGCTGAGCACCGAAGAACTGATGCTTTTGAACTGTGATTTTGGAGAAGACTCTTGAAAGTCCCTTGCACTGCAAGGAGATCCAACTAGTCAACAGTAAAGGAAATTGGTCCTGAATATTCACTGGAAGGACTAATACTGAAGCTGAAACTCTAGTACTCTGGCTACCAGATGCAAAAAGCCAACTCAATGAAAAAGACCCTGATGCTGGGAAAGACTGAAGGTGGGAGAAGAAGGCGATGACAGAGGATGAGATGGTTGGATGGCATCGCCAACACGATAGACATGAGTTTGAATAGGCTCCAGGAGTTGGTGATGGACAGGGAAGCCTTGCGTGCTGCAGTCCATGGGGTCGCAAAGAGTCAGACACAACTGAGTGACTGAACTAAACTGAAAGATGAATTAGAAAACTGCTGCAGCCAATTTAAAATAATTTTTACCCATTTCTACTCTTCCAGATTGCAAATATTGAAATATAACCTCACCAACAACATTCACTGAAAGTTTGATATATCTAAAGAGGTATTTGAGCTCAAAAATTGAGAGTAAGTATTGTAAAAAAAATTCTTCATTACAATGCACCATAATTTCATCATAACTCTCAGGGATAAAGCAAATTTCCATTTATAGAACATAGGTATATGTCTGTCTCTCATTTGGATTACCGAAGTAAAGACTCTCTGTGTGGGTAATTATATTTAATGAGCTCAAATGGATTTGATATATAGCATCAGCTAACACCCAAAAGATTAGCAGAGGTTAGTGCTGATAGTTAAGAGTGGCTAAACTAGCTTTGAGTGTGTAATTACAATTATGATTTCTTAGTTGCCTCATTTCACCAATTGATTCATCCCTCTGTCTTAAAACTATTATTTCCCTTAGCATGATTCCCTGTTCCTGTAAAGAGCATTTCTTTGACCTCTCATCCTCATAGCAGCAAATTGCCCTGCAGTTACAAAATGAAGTTTCTCTAGAATGAGGCAGGGAACTTTAATGTATATAAGCTGAAGGCCAAGGACCATATTAAATTGGAGAATGCATATTCAGACTAAAGTGATGTAAATGCAAACTCCTTAGGTACATGCTTAGTCACTAAATTGTGCTTGACCCTTTTGTGACCCCATGGACGGTAGCCTGCCAGGCTCCTCTGTCAGTGGGATTCCCCCAGGCAAGAATACTGGAGTGGGTTGCCATTTCCTACTCCAGAGGCTCTTCCTGAGCTAGAAATTGAAACTGTGTCTCCTGCATTAGAGAAGGAAGTTATCAACGCACATGGTTTAGGAGTCNGCCTCTCTTTTTCTCTCAGATATTGGTAAGGCCTCCTCAGACAACCATTTCGCCTTTTTGCATTTCTTTTTCTTGGGGATGGTTTTGATCACCACCTCCTGTACAATGTTATGAACCTCTGTCCACAGTTTTTCAGGCACTGTATCAGATCTAATCCCTTGAATCTATTTGTTACTTCCACTGTATAATCATAAGAGATATGTTTTAGGTCATACCTGAATGGGCTAGTGGTTTTCCCTACTATCTTTTGTTTAAGTCTGAATTTGACAATAATTAGACTTAATGGAACCCCACTCTTGCCTGGTAAATCCCATGGACAGAGGAGCCTGGTAGGCTGCAGTCCTTGGGGATGCTAAGAGTCGGACAGGACCGAGCAACTTCACTTTCACTTTTCACTTCCATGCATTGGAGAAGAAAATGGCAACCCACTCCACTGTTCTTGCCTGGAGAATCACAGGGGCTGGGGAGCCTGGTGGATTGCCATCTATGGGGTCTCACAGAGTTAGACTTGACTGAAGCAACTTAGCAGCAGCAGACTTATTTCACGATCTGAGTCACAGTCAGCTTCTGGTCTTATTTTGCTGACTGTATAGAGCTTCACCTGCATGCATCTTCAACTGCAAAGAATATAATCTAGGTTTGTCATAGCTTTTCTTCCAAGAAGCAAGTGTCTTTTTATTTCATGGCTGCAGTCACCATCTGCAGTGATTTTGGAGCCCCAAAAATAAAAGTCTGTCACTGTTTCAATTGTTTCCCCATCTATATGCCATGAACTGATGGGACCGGATGCCATGATATTAGTTTTTTTGAACTTTACATACAGAAAAATCAATATTTTTTGTTTGTTTCTGGTGCTGCTATCACTATAATCAATGTACAGAATATCTCCCTTTTGCTGCTTCTTTCTAGTTCTACTACCCTTGGAAACTACTAATCCTATTCTGTTTCCCTATTATGTTGCCTTTTTAAAAATGCCAAATAAATGAACTCATATAAATCTTAGCATTTATTTCTGATTTTAAAAATTTACTTTTATGTATTTGAGATTTATCTATTTATGGTATCACATTTTATTCTTTTTATTTGAGTTGTAGTCCATTGTAAGGATGGACCACAGTATGATTCTGCATTCACAAAATATAGCTTGGTTTTTCTGTATTGTGATTATGAATAAATACTTGCTCACTTTAAGATGCTTTACAGTATGTATAAGGATCATAGCCAAGCTAGAGAACACAATTTATATTAAATATTCGGTGGAAGTGAAGTAAAATAACAAATACTGAAGATGTTCCTCAAGAAAATGGTATGAGGATTAAGTAGAAACATGAATAATTTAAGTATGATCCAAAGAGAATGTCAAGTGTGTGAATACAGAAGGATATCTGAATATAAAATACGTGGTAATGAGAATGTTCTGTTATGATGGCTTCAGTTTTCTCAGTGATACAGGAAGCAAGGTATATGCCGTGTGTGTGTGTGACTCCCACAAAGGAAACAAAAGGTACAGATGGTTTCACTTGTGAAGGCAATTGAATAAAATATTTAAGGAAATAGAAACAGCAATATTATACATAATATTTCAGAAAATAAAAGGAGTGTAATCTTTCCAACTCATGATATAAATCTAGTATAGTCCTATTATAAAACTTGGCAAAAATATAAAAAGTATATTATAGTCATGTCCCTTAGAATACAAACAAGAAAAATACCAAGATACAAGCAAATCAAAATCAGAAATATTAAAAGAGATATATTATGATAAAGTAATGTGTATGTCAAGAGTGCAAAATTAGTATAATATTTTAAAAATCTATCAATATTATATCACAAAGAATAAAGAAGAGAAAACCTATATGATCATTTCAATAGATGTAGATATTATGGTTGGAATAAAATCAACACTCATTTGTAATGAGAATTATCAGTGAACTGATAAAGAACATTTATGAAAAATCAACAGTTAGCATCATATATAAAGGTTAAGTATTTAATGCTTCCCATAAAGTTGAGGCAAAAGACAAAAATGCCTGCTCTTGTCACTTGCATCCAATATCATCCTGGAGATACTAGCCATTGTAATTAAAAACAGAAAGAAATTAAAGTTATTAAAATTTGAAAGAAAGAAGTAAAATTATCTCTATTGGCACTTAACTTAATGTTTTATTGATACATTAAAATATATGGAATATAAAAAGTGCCTAAGCCTATTATTTGAAATAAGAAAGTTGCAGAATACAAGAATGCCACACAAAATTCAAATCTATTCATAGATCCTGGCAACAAAAATTTCAACATAAAAATTTAAAGCATTGCTTGATTGAATTCTAGTTAATTATATGTGTGCTAAAATATTTAATGGGAAGCATATTGATGTATTTGCCTTCAAAGTCACCAAAATGATTGCTCTGTGGATGGATAAAAGGATAGTTTTTAACAAATAGAGAATAACATAATATTAATGGTAGAATCTTAGTTGTGAATATATAAATGAATATTCACTGTAAATTCATTCAAATTGCTATATACTTGAAATTTTTCATAAAATTTTAGAAAAACATCGCCATTGCCATCCTTCCTATAAATTCCTTTTTGGCCTATTTCTCCAAAAAGCCAATGATTTTATTTTTCCTATGATAGCTTGGCCTATCTTAGACACTTGTATGAATGAAATCATTGTGTCTTGCTTCCATTACACAGTATGCTGACTTTCACTGGTGAGTAATATTCCACTTTATGACTATATCATAGTAGAATTATCTATTATCTAATTGATGGCCATTTGTATTGTTCCAATTTCTATTATAATTAAAATTCTGTCATGGTAATTACTCTCCAGGGTTTCTATTATGCAGGCAGTATGGAGGATGACTGGACTATGTGGTTATTAAAACTCTTTTCCACTGGAAAACTTGGTTAATGGCTATCTAGGGCAAGATTCAAGAGAAAATAATAAGTGCTACAGTTTCAGCCCACTTCTGTGACACAGATGTCTCACAATCCATTAATATCTATCTAATTGGTGTACACTGTCTAATTAGAAATGATTAAATTAAGGAAATAAACAGGCTCAAAGGCTCATATGTGGCAGATTTTAATAAATTCTTAAAACACAGTTGCTTAAAGTAGATGTGAAAAAACAATGCCTTGTGTAATGCTAGTCACATGAGCTTAACATTATAAACATATCTCAAACAATCATAACCTTGTCTATATGAAATAGGAATGCAATCCACACAGAACGTAAGTAGACTCCTGGGTATTATAACTGAAAGAGTTAGAAAAACTAATCGTTATTTTAATCTATCAATTTCAAGAAGTTCTATTATTTGAATAGAAGTAGTGACAAGCCAAAAAAAGGCTACACATCATGAATTTGAAAATTATAGCTAGGTAGAACCACTACACGGAGAAGGTAATGGCATCTCACTCTAGTACTCTGGCCTGGGAAATCCCATGGACAGAGGAGCCTGGTAGGCTGCAGTCCATGGAGTCGCAAAGAGTTGGACACGACTGATGTGACTTAGCAGCAGCAGCGGAACCACTACAACCAAATTAAAAAGAAGTCCTTATTGATAGATACTCTGTTGATGAGTCTCTGAAATTATAATGACTGGGTTTTTTAAGCACGGTAGCAAAATGAGTAACATTTGGAAGCACAATATAAACTTGTCCCCATAAAATATTTATTTTTAAAAAAAGAATTGCATAAAGAGACAAAACAATCTGTATGAATCTTAGAAATATAAAAATAAGTAGAGAACAGATTCTTCCAAAGCTTACACATAGTGTGGTAATCTTTTTTATAAAATTACAAACAACTGAGAATAAAGAAGGAATTTTTAAGTAATACATATAGAAAAAATTGTCCCCATAAAATATTTATTTTTAAAAAAAGAATTGCATAAAGAGACAAAACAATCTGTATGAATCTTAGAAATATAAAAATAAGTAGAGAACAGATTCTTCCAAAGCTTACACATAGTGTGGTAATCTTTTTTATAAAATTACAAACAACTGAGAATAAAGAAGGAATTTTTAAGTAATACATATAGAAAAAAAAATAGTCTAAATAAAAATGGAAAGCAGAGTATTTGGAAGGCTTTTTTTTTTTTTTTTTTTTTAATTTATGCTTACCCATGAGTAGAAATACAGAGCAACATTACAGTTTGGGATCACTAAATAGACTAATGTGGTGATATAGTATTGACAAAAAAAAGCATGACCTGAATTCTGAGAGCAAGTAGTTTTTACTTTAGAGGGTTGGAGATAGAACAGGTACAAGATCTTCAAAGAAGAGGAAAACCACATTATTCAGTGAGTCATCAAAGGAATTGGGTTTCATCTCATTCATAGCTGGAAGGAGGGCCAGTCCTGATCAACCATCATGATACACTCATCACAGCAAATCTAAATCTCCAATTTTCAAACTAATTATGAGTAGAATAGAGGATAAATCCACTTGACTTATAAATTGATCTGGATGACTACTAAAGTGTCCTCATTTCATAAGTTGGCACAATCTTCAGAATGACTGTTGTAACAAGGAGCTTTTCATGTGTTCCTGAATTCAGTTCAGTCACTCAGTTGTGTCCAATTCTTTGCGACCTCATGGACTGCAGCATGCCAGGCCTCCTTGTCCATCACCAACTCCCGGAGTTTACCCAAATTCATGTCCATTGAGTAGGTGATCCCATCCAGCCATCTCATTCTCTGTCATCCCCTTCTCCTCCCACCTTCAATATTTCCCAGCATCAGGATCTTTTCAAATGAGTCAGTTCTTTGCATCAGGTGGCCAAAGTTTTGGAGTTTCCACTTCAACATCAGTCCTTCCAATGAGCACTCAGGACTGATCACCTTTAGGATGGACTGGTTGGGTCTCCTTGCAGTTCAAGGACTCTCAAGTCTTCTCCAACACCAGAGTTCAAGAGCATCAATTCTTCGCTACTCAGCTTTCTTTATATTCTAACTCTCACATCCATGCATGACTACTGGAAAACTGTAGCTTTGACTATATGGACCTCTGTCAGTAAAGTAATGTCTCTGCTTTTTTAATATGCTGTCTAGGTTGGTCATAACTTTCCTTCCAAGGTGTAAGCGTCTTTTAATTTCATGGCTGCAATCATGATCTGTGGTGATTTTGGAGCCCAGGAAAAATAAAGTCAGCCATTGTTTCTACTGTTTCCCATCTATCTGCCATGAATGATGGGACAAGATGCCATGATCTTCGTTTTCTGAATGTTGAGCTTTAAGCCAACTTTTTCACTCTCCTCTTTCACTTTCATCAAGAGACTTTTTAGTTCCTCTTCACTTTCTGCCATAAGGGTGGTGTCATCTGCATATCTAGGTGAGTGATCACACCATTGTGATTATCTTGGTCATGAAGATCTTTTTTGTACAGTTCTTCTTGTACTCATGTTATCCCTTGGGGTGACCCCACCTTGAGTAGCTGGAGGCAAATTATTGATATGGAAGTTCAGTTCAGTTCAATCACTCAGTTATGCCCAACTTTTTGTGACCCCATGGACTGCAGAACGCCAGGCCTCCCTGTCCATCACCAACTCCCGGAGTTACTCAAACTCATGTCCATCGAGTCAGTGATGCCATTCAGCTGTCTCATCCTCTGTCATCCCCTTCTCCTTCTGCCTTCAATCTTTTCCAGTCTCATGGTCTTTTCAAAGTAGTCAGTTCTTTGCATCAGGTGGCCAAAGTTTGGAGTTCAGCTTCAGGATCAGTCCTTCCAATGAACACTAAAGACTGATGTTCTTTAGGATAGACTGGTTGGATCTCCTTGCAGTCCAAGGGACTCTCAAAGGTCATCTCCAACATCACAGTTCAAAAGCATCAATTCTTCTGTGCTCAGCTTTCTGTATAGTTCAACTCTCACATCCATACATGATTAAGGGAAAAACCATAGCTTTGACTAGATGGCAAAGTAATGCCTCTGCTTTTTAATATGCTGTCTAGGTTGGTCATAATTTTTCTCCAAGGAGCAAGTGTCTTTTAACTTCATGGCTGCAGCCACCATCTGCAATGATTTTGGAGCCCACAAAATAAAGTCTCTCACTGTTGCCACTGTATCCCCATCTATCTGCCATGAATGATGGGACCAGACGCCATGATCTTAGTTTTCTGAATATTGAATTTTGAGCCAACTTTTTCACTCTCCTCTTTCACTTTCATCAAAAGGCTCTTTAGTTCTTCTTTGATTCCAGCTTGTGCTTCATCCAGCCCAGTGTTTCTCATGATGTACTCAGTGGAAATATATAATTAGACAGATATCATTGTCAAGTTATACCATTCATTTAGGGGAGTGAGTTCATAAATATTAGCATATTACTATCAATAACTAGTAACAAATTTCTACCTAAATAAAAGCTGATTACATGAGCACATAATGAGAATGTATCATGAATCAAGAATTATAAACTATTCTATGTACACTTGAATTTAGAAATAATTAGAAAGAATAAACTAAAATTCTTTCACAGTAATTAAATCTCCTGACCATTAGAGATCATATAACCACACATTACTGTGTTGAATACTGGAGAAGGAAATGGCAACCCACTCCAGTGTTCTTGCCTGGAGAATCCCAGGGACGGGAGAGCCTAGTGGGCTGCCATCTATGGGGTCGCACAGAGTCGGACACGACTGAAGCGACTCAGCAGCAGCAGCAACTGTGTTGAATGGTGGTGGTTTAGTCACTAAGTTGTGTCCGACTCTTGCAACCCCATGGTCTGTAGCCCGTCAAGCTCCTCTTTCCATGGGATTCTCCAGGCAAGGATACTGGAATGGGTTGCCATTTCCTTTGTAGAACAGAAGGGGAAAAAACTCAAGCCAGAATTTTGAAAAAATGATTTTTCATACTCAAGTTTTACAGAGAGTTCACAGTTCTAAAAGAACCAAACAGTGATATATTTAGCAGAAGATATTTTACTTTATATGTCAAAGCCTACTCAAAATATAATAAGCCCTCAAACACAATTACCTATTAATACTAAGAAACCATCTGTTATAAGGATAGGTAAAAGACAAATGCCTGAAAAGAAAAGTGAGAAATATGAATAAGTAAACCACAGAGCAGATCTTCCTTGATTTACAATGGGATTAAGTCCCGATAAATTTATTGTAAGCTAAAAATACCTAAGTCAAAAATGCATTATAACATCTAACCTATCAAACATCATGGCTTAAACTAGTCTATCTTAAACATGCTCAGAACACTTACATTAGCATACAGTTGGGCAAAATCATCAAACACAAAGCTTTTGTAATAAAATGATGAATATCCCATGTAATTTATTAAATACTGTACTGAAAGTGAAAATGAAGCTGAAACTCCAATACTTTGGCCACCTGATGTGAAGAGCTGACTCATTTGAAAAGACCCTGATGCTGGGAAAGATTGAGGGCAGGAGGAGAAGGGGACGACAGAGGTTGAGATGGCTGGATGGCATCACCAACTCAATGGACATGGGTTTGGGTGGACTCCGGGAGTTGGTGACAGACAGGGAGGCCTGGCGTGCTGTGGATCATGGGGTCACAAAGAGTCAGACACAACTGAGCAACTAAACTGACTAACTGAAAATGAAAAACACAATGGTTGTGTTGGTACAGGATGGTTTTAAGTATGTATGTGTGTGTGTGTGTGTGTGTGTGTGTGTGTGCTCAATCATGCCGGACTCTGTGACCCCATGGATATATCCCACCAGGCTCCTCACTCCATGGAATTTTCCAGGCAAGAATACTGGAATGGGTTCATTTCCTACTCCAGGGTTGTAAGTGTGTCAGTTATTTCTTCTCTTGATCACTTGGCTGACTGGGATTTTCAAAACACTGCTGCTGCCCAGTATCACCAGAGTAACGTGCCACTGCCACTAGCCCAGTAAAAGATCAAAATTTGAAGTTACACTTTGTACTGAATGCACGTTGCTTTTGCATTTTCATAAAGTTGAAAATTTGTTAAGTTGAACCACCATAAGTTAAGGACCATCTGTATAAGAAATATGATCAACACAGAAGAAAAAAATTGTAACTATGTATGGTGAAGGATGTTAATTAGACTTGTGATCATTTCACAATCTATACAGATATCAAACTAACATAATGCTATATGCCAACTGTACCTCAATAAAAAAGAAATATTATCAAATAAACAAAATGGGAAACATACAATTTCATTCACAGTAACTGTTTTTAAAATATATTAAAAGAATAATACACTTAAATATTCATGAATCAGATTTGGAAGTTTTAAAAGTCTAAGAATACCCACTGTTGAAGAGAATCTGTGGAAGCCAGCACAAAAGCATACCACCGGTGAGAATGTGAACTAAAGCTTCCTTTCTGGAAGGCAACTTGGGATTACATACCTAAAAATAAAATATGTGTATTGGAAAAAGTCAAAGCCTGCTACCTCAGTAAATTATTTTGATTTGAGGATGCTATTAATACATGTCAGCCATGCGTATTTCCCTCTTTAGATTCAATGGGCATGACTTTATATGCATAGCTCAGATGATAATATTCAATTATTCAGATAAGAATTCAGAAAATAAGCTAAAGTAGAGGTTACAGCTTATGAACATGATGTTTAGTTTACCAAACATCCTATGGGTTGCTAAAGAAAAGTGTGAGTAGAGATGAATAAATAGGCAAACATGGTTCAGAAAAAGGCCATGGGTTCTTTTTATCCTTAGGCCAGTATGATTTAATCAAGAGTCTGAACTATCTTTGCACATTAGTAAAGGCAGCCACCAGAGAATATTAGCTGTGAGATTTTTAGCAGAGGAAAACAGATAAATGAAAATGTGCTATCACTGCTCCTAGCTTAAATGAGCTCTTTCAATTTGGAGGTCATAAAATGATCATTCTATAAGAACAGTACCCATCATTTTCCTGCTTCTTATGACTCAAAGATAAATTGTTAGATGTTTTCTTTTATGGAAGAAGGATCCAAAGTAGAATTACTCTTTTACCAAGCTTCAATCTAGGTGAAATTCAACGAGTTTAGATAATATAAAGTAAATCAGCTCGTTTTAGCCAAAACAAACTCTTACCACAGTAATTCTGACTTTAAAATTTGAACTAAAAATAAGCAACCATCCACTAGTGTTCAATGCAAGTGTAATGCCTTAATACTGTTTCCAATTCATTTTTCATTTTACAAAAAACAGATTTTTCAAATGGCTGAATTATCCAGATCAGAACTGTCAGTCCTCAGGTAAAATAGGGCCTTTGAAGAGTCAAAGATATATACTGGAGTTACTAAACTGTATGCAAAGTGACGATAACAAGAAGGTTCCTAGTAATATTTACCAAAAATTTATGAACATGATGTTTAGTTTACCAAACATCCTATGGGTTGCTAAAGAAAAGTGTGAGTAGAGATGAATAAATAGGCAAACATGGTTCAGAAAAAGGCCATGGGTTCTTTTTATCCTTAGGCCAGTATGATTTAATCAAGAGTCTGAACTATCTTTGCACATTAGTAAAGGCAGCCACCAGAGAATATTAGCTGTGAGATTTTTAGCAGAGGAAAACAGATAAATGAAAATGTGCTATCACTGCTCCTAGCTTAAATGAGCTCTTTCAATTTGGAGGTCATAAAATGATCATTCTATAAGAACAGTACCCATCATTTTCCTGCTTCTTATGACTCAAAGATAAATTGTTAGATGTTTTCTTTTATGGAAGAAGGATCCAAAGTAGAATTACTCTTTTACCAAGCTTCAATCTAGGTGAAATTCAACGAGTTTAGATAATATAAAGTAAATCAGCTCGTTTTAGCCAAAACAAACTCTTACCACAGTAATTCTGACTTTAAAATTTGAACTAAAAATAAGCAACCATCCACTAGTGTTCAATGCAAGTGTAATGCCTTAATACTGTTTCCAATTCATTTTTCATTTTACAAAAAACAGATTTTTCAAATGGCTGAATTATCCAGATCAGAACTGTCAGTCCTCAGGTAAAATAGGGCCTTTGAAGAGTCAAAGATATATACTGGAGTTACTAAACTGTATGCAAAGTGACGATAACAAGAAGGTTCCTAGTAATATTTACCAAAAATATAGAAAATATTAACAAGTTCACCTTTGAAAAGACATATAGGGAAGAGTGGCTGATTCTTCAACAATAATTAGAACTCTTAGACTAAGCTTTGAATTGAGACAGACTGAAAAGGTTAGATCTGGGAGGAGCAAAATAAACAAAATACCAAAAAGAAACCAAAAAACACTTAACTATGTGCCATTTGATTGTCTTTCCCTTCTGGTCAATTTAAAGCAAAAACCAGACTCAGCAAGATCAGTATTCATATGATTACCTTATTGTTGCCCTCATCATAAAGAGATTAGGAGTAAAAGCAAACCACTTTTTTACCACCACTGGATGACAGCTTTACCCTGGCACTCTAAGATGGCACTCTTCATATCACTGTCTTCACATCCTTCAAAAGTCAGCACATGTATCATGAGGCCCAGAGGGCCTCACCTGAGCCCATGGGCCTGCCTAAGTACCTTTCCTACCTGTGATTATGGTCCCCCTAGTTTAGTACTAGCTGTTCCACCTTGCTCTAAAATCACTGATGTATATCTCCCTGTTATGAAACTGGGAGCTATGTGGAATGTTCCTCTACTTGAGAATGTCACAGCACATAGCGTCTAGTACTTTTTTGGAACATAAAGAATTATGTATAGTGATGGATGTTAACTGGACTTCTTGTGGTGATCATTTCATAATATGTACAAATACTGAATCATTATGGTATACATTTGAAACTATTATATATCTATACCTCAAAAAATAAACATTGCGTTAAAAGGAAAAAAAAAAAACACACCAAATTTCTGAATTTATGTAGTAGAGGATGAGGTGGTTTTATTTATTTGATACAATTCCCTTTGTGAAATCAGAGACATAAATTTATAGTTGCAATTACAATAATAGCTTCAAATCATGGAAAACTTATGCCTCCTCTACAATTCTTAATTTTATTTGTAAAATGTGATAATTCATGAGATTCTAGTTAGCAAGGACTAAGTTCCTTATTGAATTGTGTTAACTTTAAATAAGCATTTAAATATTATTATTAAAACCTATGCGGGTAAACCTATCAGATGCAAGCTCAATCCCTGGGTCGGAAGATACCCTGGAGGAGGGCATGGCCACCCACTCCAGTATTCTTGCCTGGGGAATCCCATGGACAAAGGAGGCTGGCAGACTACAGTCCATAGGGTTATAGAGATTCAGAGACAATTAAAGCAACTTAGCAAGCATGCAGCGTGTGTGAGTGTATAGTCTACTTTTGAAACTGGAGCAAGGAGTGCCTTTTCTGTCTGTGTTTTGGCAAAGTAACACTGGAAAAGATGAAGTAAATCACGCTTTCTTCAATGTTCTCCTCTATTCAGTATGAAGCCAAGCCAAAATAAGCTGGTAGAAATCACGTAGAATAGAAGGAGGAAAAGATGAAGTGGAGAAAATCACACAGTGTCCTCTGTTCCATTCAAATAAGTGGGTTTTCCTGATTCTTCAATAAACAATTTGTTTCCTTAATCTTGATATAGTGCTACAGTTTCATAATTTTAAGATTCATTTTGAACACTGAAAAAGTCTAATCTGCAATACTCCAAGTGTATCCATCCCCTTCTGTAACCATTATTCACAAATTTTGCAATGACTTACAAAAGCAAGATGTTTCACAATCATTTTGATGTGCCTGCTGCTACAACAAAATTTGAACTACCAAAAGGGATATTAAATATTCTCTGAGTCATAGACAGCATTTGGAGACAGAACTTTCCCATAAATAAAGAAGCTACATCATATAATGATTCATTGTGTTGAATTATGAGGGAACCAGAGGTTAGCAGTCATATGAAGTAATCAGTTTATCCATAAATTGCCCTTACTTTAAAATTTAATAATCTTGCTATCTCAAGTAAGATCAAGTTTTTTCAAATCATGTATTACATAAAAATTTTGAGTTTCATTATTTTACAGCTATTTTCTTCCTTTTTATCAAAATGAAATACAAAAACATGGTGTAAATTTCTTAACATTGACTTCTTTTGTAACCAATAATAAAGTTTTCCTCTATAGACCATCAGGAAAAAGTACAATGTACCTTCCAATGTCATTTTTCAATGAAATAAAGCTGAACTCAAAATAAGAACTCAAAATCTGCCCTATGCCAAGTATGGAGATTGATCTGAATCCAGAGAACTGGATGAAGCAGAGAAGACTCTTGTGGATGCATATTTGGGAATGAGCCAGAAACGTTCATTTTCCCACACACGAAGGCAAAAATTCTTATTTGCAAACAATTGGACAGGGGTACTCAAAACTACTGGCAAAACTCCCTTGGACTCATCTGGTTCTGTAAGAAATGAAAAAATCAGGAGCAAACATGAAATCACCCAGAAAATAAATGTTTATAAGAAGCAAGCTGTCCCTATGGCAGCAAGATCAGGGGACAGGAGAGATGAAAAATGCTGTATTACTTTGATTGGCTGTATCAAAAAATTTAAGTGAATCCAGACATAAAATCCAGCTAGCCCAGAATATAGCATTGGCTTCTCTCTTGCAGTGAGCTTACAAGTTTTTTTTTTTAAATAAAATAAAAAAGCTTTCAAAAGTAATATCCTATCCAAGTTATAAGCAGTGCTTGATATATTTGCATCTATTGACCCAGGAAAGAACTCACTCTCTGAAACATTATATTTACTTGATTCCCAGGACAACAACTGGTTGTCCTTCTTTACTACCAGTTGCTAACTTTCTTAGTTTCCTTGGTTGTACTGTTCAAGGGTTTAGCCCTTAGACATATTTCCACATCTGGGGTCACTCACTTCCCACATTCTATTGCATGCATGTTCAGTCACTCACATTCTATTATTTACTCCTACAAAGTTTTAAGATACTACATCTATGCTGATGAGTTTGAAGTTTACATTTTAAGCTGACAGTTCTCACTATATTTAATACTTAATATGTTTAACAAATTAAAACTTGCTATTTAACATGTCCAAAATCAAATTATTTTTTCTCTTCAACAGCTTCTTCCTCTTGTCTCCTTCATCTAAATAAAATGGAAACACCAAATTTCCACTGACTGAAAACAAATATTTAAACATCACGGTGACTCTTCCCTTTCAGACTTTAAGTACAATTCACAAACAAATCTTGACAATGCACTTTCCAAATATATTAAAAATGTAACAATTTAGTATCATTTTAACCATGGCTACCCTCCTCCAAGACAGCACTAGGCTTAATCTGGATCATAGTTTTGCTTCTATGTTTTCCCTACTCTTCATCTTCAAAATAGAGTCACAGTCATGAAGTAAAACTCTTCTCAAAGTTCTCCAACAGTGTGTGATGAAAACACAATCTTTTAGATGATTTAGCAAAGTCTGTAGGACCCACAAACTTGATTTCTTTCTCGGCTCTCATCTCGCACTTCTTTCTCCTTTGCTCATTTTACTCCAACTACATTAGATTCCCTGCTGTTCTTTGAATACACTGAACTGCTACTGTAATTCCCTCTGCAGGTGATGATTTAATCTCAGATATCCATAGAAGCATCTTTACTTTCTTTAGATCCTTCCTTAAGTAACACCATATCACAGAGACTTCTGCAGACTACCTTAAATGAACATCCCACTTTTATTCTTCATCCACTCATCCTGCTTAATAGACTCCATTGCTTTTCAACATCCTTTGTATTACATACCTAATATTTTTCCTTTGTCTCCCACCCCATTCCTCCTAAAATGTACTGTCCTTTAGACAGTAGTAGCAGGGAAAGTATGTTTGTTGTTATATTCCTTGTGCCTAGAATAACACCTGGCATTTACTAGATTCTCAAAGAAAATTTTAATGAATACCAGATACAATAAAATATGATAAACAAAATAATTTCAAATAAGTATGTCAAAATGAAAGAATTATATGTACGATCAACATTAAATTAGGTTTATGTGCAAGTCAGTTTTCTGTATAAACTAATGTACCAGGATTCTGACTGGACTGCCTTTTAAGTGGGAAGAATAATATAAGGATAACCCAAGATAGGATACATTCTGTGATATCAATGAACTAGCATATATTCAGTTCTAGAGATATTCTTGTAAATCTTATATAAATGGATAACAATAACATGATCATTAACTGGAAGTTTATCATTCTTCAGCAACAACAAAAATTTATATATAAATCTGGGGACTACAGAAAACAGTAAGATAATGATTTTTATTTTAAATTCTTTCAACCAAAATACACTAATAAATTCCAGACATAGGGAAAATTACATACATTCTGATATGCAGTAATGGAGAAGTAAAAAAGCAATTTATAGCACATATAAACTTTAGCAGCAAGTATTTAAATGACTGATTGTACATGAGCATGAGCTACGGTTTTTGTACCATAGCAAGCTATGGTTTTTGCATGGTTATTGTACACAAGCAAGGCTATGGTTTTTCCAGTGGTCATGTATGGATGTGAGAGTTGGACTGTGAAGAAGGCTGAGTGCTGAAGAATTGATGCTTTTGAACTGTGGTGTTGGAGAAGACTCTTGAGAGTCCCTTGGACTGCAAGGAGA
>SJYX01011913.1:342181-352696 GCA_006410675.1 Oreotragus oreotragus
TATGTCTTGCCATTCCCTCCTGGCCTGAAGAGTTTCTATTGAAAGATCAGCTGTTATCCTTATGGGAATCCCCTTGTGTGTTATTTGTTGTTTTTCCCTTGCTGCTTTTAATATTTGTTCTTTGTGTTTGATCTTTGTTAATTTGATTAATATGTGTCTTGGGGTGTTTCGCCTTGGGTTTATCCTGTTTGGAACTCTCTGGGTTTCTTGGACTTGGGTGATTATTTCCTTCCCCATTTTAGGGAAGTTTTCAACTATTATCTCCTCAAGGATTTTCTCATGGTCTTTCTTTTTGTCTTCTTCTGGGACTCCTATAATTCGAATATTGGAGCATTTCATATTGTCTTAGAGGTCTCTGAGATTGTCCTCATTTCTTTTAATTCACTATCATGTAGTCTTTTACAATTATGTTTAACTTTATGATAGATCAACAGTATTAAAAGAATATTATGGAGGTTACAACAGTAAAACTTTTATGGTAAAACATAATTAAGCAGGTAAAATTCTAAGGGCTATCCGAGTAGCAGTACATGACTGCAGAGGATTTCACCTATTTGAGGAATTTTTCTGTCTTTATTCTTATATGTAACTCTGCCAGGTCTCCTCAATCACAATGCTCTTGAAAAGGTTACAAGAAAGTGAGAGTTTTAAATATATGATAAATATGATTCATTTCCAAAGTCCATAGTAGATATTGCTAATAAATTTATTCTTTCTAACTGAACCTCAGAATTTTTTTCAATGTATTTCTCCAGGCAACTGCTAGCAATTAGAATTGCCATTAAAAAAATATTTCAGCTAAGGAGATATATACCTCAACACAGCACAACATTTGAGGGGATGTTTGAAAGAGAGCAGAGCATTCTTAAAAATGAAATTAGAAAGATAATATGAGCACAATATTGATATCCAGATGAGATTACCCAGTGGTTAAGGATGGTACATATATAATTTTTCAAAATAAACAAATATTAGGTGCACAATGTCTAAGGTCCAACAAACTGGGCAGTGTCTTGCTTCTTATCCTGTTTGTGATGCCAGTTGTCTTGCTATTCATACTGTGTGCATTGCTCCTTGAAACCATGATAGACAAGGTGCAAGTCGGGAAGCTGGAAGAAAACCACAGCACAACCTCTTTTTGGCTGGCAAGCGGCCATAACTGTATTCTCTCCTGGCTGATGTGGCCGTGGTAGCAGCAGACACGCTATCTTCTCTCCTGTCATGGCTTACCCAACGGTCACAGCCGTGATGCAGCAGTAATGCCACTGCTCCCTAAGTGGAGTTCATATTTCTGTATCACACAAAGTAGCCCACAGGCAAGCAGGACCTGGTGATGTGAATGCGCAGTGCTCCAAGTGATCAGAGCTGTTACATAATCATTGTTTGTAAAATGTGGAGCAAGAGCACGACGCTGTAGGGTGAGAGAGCCTGACCATGCCATCTTGGCTAATTTGCTCTTTCCCTACAGGCAGATACAATCTAACACAGGGGAAAAAAAACAAATAAGATGCAAATAAGAGAGAAAATATGCCTTATTCCAGGTTCCTTGTTTTGCAATATGTTAATAAAATACATCAAAAGAGGTAGTCCCAAAGATGTTTCCATAATTTAGGTTTCCAATAAGTCTTTAGAAGGACTCTTTGCAAGGTCTCTTAAACTCACTGAATCATTAATAAATTCAGATTTGTAACCTGAAATAGCCCACTATTTTCTCTGTATTCATTTCTATTACAATTTATTCTCCACTTAAGAAGACAAACCTTCATGACACTTATGAAATATGTTGAATCTATTCTCAAACCTCCCATTCTCAAAACTCTTTAATTGCTTTATATTGCTAACAACTAGGATTCACAAGGCCTGAATACTCTGGTCTCTACCTTTCTATATAATCTCTGCATAGGTCTTTCTTCCTTTTATTCATCAACCTCCCTCATAAATGTCTGTCTTTGATACCTAAAATGACTTTCTCACTTTACAATATCCATATAAACTGGCCCTTCTGCCTGGAATGCTCTTTTTTCCCACTCAAATATCTATTCTTTAGCTTTCTTAATGCATTTCTGTGAAGACTTCTCCTTAACATGATCTTCTAACATCACCATGCCTAATATGTATGCCTCCTCATTATTCTCTGCAAGGCAGAGAGCAGTGTTGTGTGATAACCATGTATGTGTATTATGTATTTTAAACATTCATTAGGATTCCCTTGAATTCTAAGACAAGGAGGTAAAGAAAGTAATGAATGCAAGCTTATTTATGTATTACATTTGTGCTAAGAATATTTTCCAATAAAATAAAAAGATACCTTAATAGTCCTCACATTTTGTAAGGTGTAAATTTAATATTATTTAACATTTGATTTCAATTATTTGAAGAAATATTTAAATGGTCTTCCCTGGTGTCTCAGCCATAAGAATCTATCTGCCAGTCTAGGAAACATGGGTTAAATCCATGGATAAAGAAGATCTCCTGGAGGAGGATTTGGTAACCCACTCTATCTATGGACAGTGGAGCCCCTTGGGCTACCGTTCATGGGGTTGCAAAGAGTTGGACAACACTGAACAACTAAACAACAACAGTAACAACCCCCAAATTGCAGAGAACAAAAAACGACAATATTTAGAGGGTGAGCCAGGAACCAATATGCTGGTTGGTCAGTCTCTTAATGGCTGCCTTCATTTCCTGATTCCTCAGAGTGTAAATAATTGGATTAAGGAGAGGAGTGATGATAGAGTAAAACACAGAAAGAAATTTATCTACAGAGTAACTGTTAAATGGGAAAGCATAGAAGAAGATGGCAGGGCCAAAGGAGAGAGTGACTACAGTGATGTGAGCAGAGAGTGTGGACAGAGCCTTAGAGGATGCACTGGAGGAGTGCTGCCAGATGGTGACCAGCATGACAATGTAGGATATGAGCAAGAGAATGAAGCAGATCAGGGACAAGAGCCCACTGTTCACGATCACCAAGAGCTCTAGGATATAAGTTTCAGTGCAGGCAAGCTTGATGACCAGGGGGAGGTCGCAAAAAAAGCTGTCCAATACATTGGGACCACAGAAAGGCAAACCCACCGTAAAAACCATCTGGCTTGTAGTATGGATAAACCCAATCACCCATGAGAGCAGTAGAAACCCAGTGAGCACCCTGTGACTCATGATGGTCTGGTAGTGCAAGGGTTTGCATATGGCAACATACCTGTCAATGGCCATAGCTATCAGAAGAGACATCTCTCCACCCCCAAAGAAGTGCATAAAGAACATCTGGGTCATGCAGCCCCACCAGGAGATGGTCTTGTGTTTTCTAAGGAAGTCTGAAATCACTTTGGGAGTTGCAGCAGAAGAAAGACATAAATCAAAAAACGATAAATTTGCCAGAAAGAAATACATGGGGGAGTGAAGACGGTTATCAACTATCACAGAGATGACAATGAGGAGGTTTCCTACTATGATGGCGACATAGACAAGAAAGAAGATTGCAAAAAAGAATATTTGAGTTTCCTGAGAAGCAGAAAGTCCCAGCAAAATGAACTCAGAAACGCTTGATCTGTTATTCAGGAGATCCATTCATCCTTCTGCAGAAGCTTTCTGAAAAGGAAAGCAAACAGTATGTGATAGGGATTATCAGATCAGGGAATCTAGGCTTAATAATCCTATTTCTTATTCAGGAAAGTAACCCTTTTTATAACATGACTGCTTTGTAGATATGTTGCAATTGGAGAGGTCTTACAGAACCACAAGACCATAAAAGTGTGGTGGTTATGAAACCAACTAGATTACATTTTTCTCTTGGTTAGTGCAAGGCAAGATCAGCTAGACATTGAGCAAACTTGTCTTCCTTAGTGTTCAGCTCCAGATCACACTCTGTGTAACCACTTAATTTATTAGAGTTTTCAAAAGCATTAGGGGAATATATTTTTTCTTTTGTGGGTTTCATATAATATATTTACTGACATATTTTATTACATCCTACATTGGAGCTTCCATGGTGGCACAGTGGTAAAGAATCTGCCTGCCAGTTCAGGAGATGCAGGTTTGATCTCTGGGTTAGAGAGATCCCCTGAAGTAGGAAAGGGAAAGCCACTCCAGCATTCTTGCCTAGAAAATTCTGCCGACAGAAGAGTCTGACAGGCTATAGTCTACAGGGTCACACAGAGTCAGACACGACAGAGTGAAAGAGCTTGCATACACTATGTAGTACAATGTGTACCATATTAAAGAGATACTGCTGAAATTGCATGATGTGCATTATATTTCCTGAAGAGGACTAATGATGAGTATGACTATGACTATATTATGATAGAAAGTTGAATTTTGAGACAGCTATATAGTAGTTAACAAAATCACTGAGATTTTAGATTTGAATTACTTAGATTGACCCTCAAAATATCAGTTGTTCATCTCAGATATTTGCCTAACTCTTCTATGTGGTCAGACAAGTAAGTGTATCTTATTTGTGCATTCTCAGCCAATTGTTGCAAAATTGAATCAAATGACCATTTTATCTGATATTTCTTTTCAATTCATGTATTTTCATATATAGTGAGTCTATAGAAATACCAGAATAACCATTCTTAAGACTATAAACTGGTGAAGATTCCATGGTACTCTTGTTCAACTTTTCTGTCTTAAAAAGATGTAGGAGTAAGGGGAATATTTTATTACTGAGATTCTAAACTCTAAAAAGTTAATGATGTATTGTTTGAGCAGAGTAGTATTTTCAGGTTAATTTCTTATCCTCTTTGGACCTATGTTCCTCACAGTAATCTACCTTAAGTTTCATTTACTTGACATTTAACCTTGTCAAGGATAGATAGACTCATAATATTGTGTTACTGACTGAGGTGAACTCAGCTAAACACACTTACACAGAAGGGGAAAAGGTCAGTGCTCAGTCCACATAAGTGCCTCCCCTGCTTATCTGATTTTAGATCTATTTTTCAAATCTTATTCCAGGCTTGTTGATCATCTTCAGTGCTTTTCTGACCTTCTTCAGAGCCTAGAGCCAAACCTAAGGCCAAATGAGAACACAAAATAGGGCATATTTGATAATCCTTAGCCTTTCCATCACACTTTTTAAATGTTAGAAGTACAGTATATGTAGTTAACCATAATGAACATTTAATTATATACACTTATGTATGCAAGTTTACATACATTAAGACACACATTTGATCATATCTAACCACTATCCTTGACAACATCACTCAGAGTAGCATAAAACTTGTTTTCACATAATAATGGAATGGAAAATGAAAATCTATATTTTTCTTTGTGCTTTGTACTCTTAACACAAGACAACGATTTTATCTTATCCAAGCTACAGTCTTGGATGACTTTGTTCTTCTAAAGTTTGCAAATAAATAAATAGATTTATAGGTACAATGAACTGGGCAAAGATAAGAGATCAGACAAAGTGATTTCTCTCAGCTTTTTTTTTTTACCAATTAATATTTGTTTAAATATATGGTTATTTTCAGACTGTTATCAGAAGATAGTTGTATACTCCTCTCTAAAATTTGTGACAAGTGTAATGACAGCATCAATATTTTGGAAGTGGTGACTTTCTATGATTTTTTCAAGCCATGAATCAGGCATTTTATCCTTGTAGTTTTCTTAACTCGTTTAATAATTGCATCCCTGGAAGCAAATATGCAATTTTCTCTATGTTATGAAATAATTCAAAGAAAAATTTAACCAACCTGATAAGTATAACCAAACAATTTAAGCTTGCCCAGATCCTTTTTCTGTACACACAAATTATTTAGCCTGGATTGCTGTATTATTATCTTAATTCCCTATAAACATCATTAGAGTGACTTTTGTATCTTTTTTCCATTTTTATAAAAATCAAATTTTTTTCCAGTTTAAGGTCTTCTTTCCCTCTCTTCTTTCAGTTATTATTTTGGCATTAGAGTTCATCAGTATGGAAGGACACACTTACAATGTAAATGAAATTTGTGATAAGTGTGGTATATAGGCAGAAAAACATGTCAGGATTATGTAACCTACCTGTTGGACTTCAGAAGTAAAGTCACTATGAAATCCTGAATACTTATCTTCATCATCCAAAGATTTTCCTCTCTGAACTTCAAAAGACTACAGTATATAAAAGTATCCTTTGATGGGTGACATAAAGAAGAAACCTCAATTGGTTGTTTCAGTGTCCTCAGAGACTGGCCATTAGAAGTAACTGGGATTGTTCAAAGATACTTTTGCCACTGCAGAACATGAGACATCATTTTTTGACTCTTAAATTGAAAATACTTTAAACATATCAATAAATAATCAAGAGAGTATTGAAAGATATCACTAGCTGTGAATTGTGTTTTTTTGTACGATGTTTTGTCTTGGCTGTAGTTTCTTTTCTACAGTAAACATTTATGATTGTTCTATTCAGGCAAAATATGAATATTCAGTCTAGATCATTTTAATTCTAAATCTTATTAAAAGTGAACTTTTCCCATGTTTTAACTTTAATCGCTTGGAATTTACTGATAAAAGATGTGAGATACAGATTTTAATTTTAAGTCACTAGAGACAGTGTTTTTTGATATGGTGAGTTTCCCCTTAATTTCCCAGCNTTTCTTTTCTACAGTAAACATTTATGATTGTTCTATTCAGGCAAAATATGAATATTCAGTCTAGATCATTTTAATTCTAAATCTTATTAAAAGTGAACTTTTCCCATGTTTTAACTTTAATCGCTTGGAATTTACTGATAAAAGATGTGAGATAATTATTTATATCATTATAAACTTATTAATTAAATAAGTTAATTCTACTGAATTTATATTTCCTTTTCCATTTAAAGAAATGTGTAGACAAGTCTGTTTCAAGCTTACCTATTTTTCTCCTTTTTTAAAAATAAACTTTATTTTTTAGAACAGGTTTAGGTTCACGGCACTATTGGGAAAATGGTATTTTCCATACACGTGGTATTTTCCTTCACACGTGCATAACCTCCCCTATTATCAACATCTTGCACTATGGTGCATTTGTTACAAATGATGAATCTACACTGACATATAGCTGTCACTCAAAATCCATACTTCACACTATAGTTAACTCTTGATTGTACATTGGATGGATTGGGACAAATCTATAATGATATATAGACATTATTCTATAATCATATGGATTCGTTTCACTGCCATAAAATCCCCTCTGTTCCATCTAGTCTTCCTTTTTCCCCCTTATTCACTGACAACTAGAGACTTTTTTTCTGTCTCCATAGTTTTTCCTTTTCCAGAATGTCATATGATTAGACTTATACAATATGTAAACTTTTTACATTGGCTTTTCATTTAGCAATATGCATTTTCTCCAAGCTTTTTCATGGCTTTATAGCTCATTTATTTTTAATACTGAATAAAATTCCATTGTCTAGATGTATCATAGTTTATTTAACCATAAGCCTACTGAAGAACATCTTGGTTGGTTTCAAGTTTGGGTGCTCATAAATAAAACTGCTCTGAACATCAGCACTTGGTGTCATCAGTATTCTGGAATTTGACCATTCTCATGACTGTGTAGCAGTGTTTTATTGCTGTTTAATTTGCATGATCCTAATGATGCATGATGTACGACTTCTTTGGCGAATTGTTAGTTAAGGTCTTTGCCCATTTTCAAAATAGGATTGTTTATTTTCTAATTTTGAGTTTTAAGAGTTCTTTTTATATTTTGGATAGTGGTCCCTTTCAGATATGTATTTCACAAATCTGCTCTTCATCTGTGACTAGTGGTTTCATTCTCTTGACATTGTCATTCAGAGAGTAGCATTTTTTTAAATTTTAATCAATCCAGCTTACCAATTCTGTCAGAGACTGTGATTTTAGTGATATATCTGGGATGTCATTGCCTAACCCAAAGTCATTTAGATTTCCTCCTATGCTATCTTCTATGAATTTTATAATTTTACATTTTATGTTAAATTCTGTGATCTGTTTTGAGTTAATTTTTGTGACGAGTGTAAAGTTTATGTTTAGATTTTTTTTTGTATGTGAATGTCTATTTGTTGAAAGTCTATCTTGTCTTACATCTGCTCACTTGTAAAATAAGTTGACTGTATTTATGCAGGTCTATCATGTTCCACTGATCTACCTATTCTCTCTCATATTGTTACCACAAGTTTTCATTTTACTCATTGTATTTTACAGTGCATTTTAACATCAGGGAGGACATGTTGATGCTTTAGTCGTTCAGAATTTTCTTAGATATTCTGTATTTTTTAATGAAATAGAGTTTCTGAAGTTAAAACAAATCCCAGTGGGATCAATCAATTCAATATTAGAAACTCATGATAAACATAAGAGAAATGAACAGCTTTACAAAATTGAGCATTTTCATTCTGAAAGAATTTATGTACCTTTAAATCTGTTTTCTTTTATAGCTTACAACAAAGTTTTATCGTCTTGATTATATGAACAATGCAAAATTTTTATTAAATGAAATGTTACATATTTTGTAACTTTTGTTTCTATAATCTTTTTCCTTAACAAAAATATAATCATATGAAATGTTATTATGTCTATATAACAGGTAAATGTCAGCACACTGAATTTTAATTTTTAATTTTATTTTTATAAGGAAATTCATAGCCCACAGAGCAGTTGTATCATAGGCAAAAATCTTCTTTACCATATAAAGGCTTTTTGTGAGAGGAAGAGATGGAGGAGGCATGAAAGCTGTGAAGGAAAGAAGGTAGGGAGAAATAGCAGAAAGTGCAAGAAGAGAGAAAAAGAGGCAGAGAGAAAGAAGAAGGAAGAGAAGGCTCTTTTCACCATATTGAAGCTCTTTATAGATGAATGGCAATTAATGATTAATTAGTGGAGTTGAGTGGTCATTGCTCTAAAATTTTCAGATTTTGCTATGTCCTTTGTGTAAATCTTTCAGAGGTTAAAAACTTTTAATGTTTAGAATATTTTAAAAATTCAGTCTTAAATATCTGAATTTAGTTAAAAGAATATTAGTATTCAAGCTATCTGGTATGGCAAGATACAATGAGCAGTTTATGATTTTGATCTTCAATATTTCAGATCATATAGTGCTGAGAAAACTGTTCAGGTTGCCAAAGAAATTTTTGAAATATTACTTTTTAAATACATGATGCATTTTACTAAAGATGATTAGCTTATTGAAGCTATACAGTGAAAAATTATTTTTCAAATTATCATTCAAATCATAACTCCTCTGTGGAGCTTCTATATGGTTGACATATATTGGTAGATTAATACCTGGTAAATTACTACATACAACATGAAAACTAAAAGTCACATTAAACATTATATAATGTGCTTTCATTAAAATTTCATATTTTATAGATTGGTTCACTAAAATATTTTTATAAGAATAATTTTAGTCATGGATTTTATACATAAGAAAATTTATATTATTTAAATACTTACTTATAATATTTTTATATATACCTAAGACTCACTACTCACAAATAGCCCTGGAGGAGGAAATGGTAACCCTCTCCAGTATTCTTGCCTGGAAAATCCCATGGACAGTAGAGCCTGTTGGGCTACAGTCCATGGGGTAGCAAAAAGTCAGACATGACTGAAGCAACTTACATACACACACACACACACACACACACACACAGACAAATAGCAGAGAACATAAAGGAATTGTTTGTAACAGACAACATTTAGTGGGCAAGCCCAGCACCAATATGATGCTTGCTTAGTCTCTTAATGGCTGCCTTCATTTCCTGATTCCTCAGAGTATAAATAATTGGATTAAGGAGAGGAGTGATGATAGAGTAAAACATAGAAAGAAATTTATCTACAGAGTAACTGTTAAATGGGAAAGCATAGATGAAGATGGCAGGGCCAAAGGAGAGAGTGACTACAGTGATGTGAGCAGAGAGTGTGGACAGAGCCTTAGAGGATGCACTGGAGGAGTGCTGCCAGATGGTGACCAGCATGACAACGTAGGATATGAGCAAGAGAATGAAGCAGATCAGGGACAAGAGCCCACTGTTCACGATCACCAAGAGCTCTAGGATGTAAGTTTCAGTGCAGGCAAGCTTGATGACCAGGGGGAGGTCGCAAAAAAAGCTGTCCAATACATTGGGACCACAGAAAGGCAAACCCACCGTAAAAACCATCTGGCTTGTAGTATGGATAAACCCAATCACCCATGAGAGCAGTAGAAACCCAGTGAGCACCCTGTGACTCATGATGGTCTGGTAGTGCAAGGGTTTGCATATGGCGACATACCTGTCAATGGCCATAGCTATCAGAAGAGACATCTCTCCACCCCCAAAGAAGTGCATAAAGAACATCTGGGTCATGCAGCCCCACCAGGAGATGGTCTTGTGTTTTCTAAGGAAGTCTGAAATCACTTTGGGAGTTGCAGCAGAAGAAAGACATAAATCAAAAAACGATAAATTTGCCAGAAAGAAATACATGGGGGAGTGAAGACGGTTATCAACTATCACAGAGATGACAATGAGGAGGTTTCCTACTATGATGGCGACATAGACAAGAAAGAAGATTGCAAAAAAGAATA
>SJYX01011913.1:352794-381473 GCA_006410675.1 Oreotragus oreotragus
AAATAAGAGAGAAAATATGCCTTATTCCAGGTTCCTTGTTTTGCAATATGTTAATAAAATACATCAAAAGAGGTAGTCCCAAAGATGTTTCCATAATTTAGGTTTCCAATAAGTCTTTAGAAGGACTCTTTGCAAGGTCTCTTAAACTCACTGAATCATTAATAAATTCAGATTTGTAACCTGAAATAGCCCACTATTTTCTCTGTATTCATTTCTATTACAATTTATTCTCCACTTAAGAAGACAAACCTTCATGACACTTATGAAATATGTTGAATCTATTCTCAAACCTCCCATTCTCAAAACTCTTTAATTGCTTTATATTGCTAACAACTAGGATTCACAAGGCCTGAATACTCTGGTCTCTACCTTTCTATATAATCTCTGCATAGGTCTTTCTTCCTTTTATTCATCAACCTCCCTCATAAATGTCTGTCTTTGATACCTAAAATGACTTTCTCACTTTACAATATCCATATAAACTGGCCCTTCTGCCTGGAATGCTCTTTTTTCCCACTCAAATATCTATTCTTTAGCTTTCTTAATGCATTTCTGTGAAGACTTCTCCTTAACATGATCTTCTAACATCACCATGCCTAATATGTATGCCTCCTCATTATTCTCTGCAAGGCAGAGAGCAGTGTTGTGTGATAACCATGTATGTGTATTATGTATTTTAAACATTCATTAGGATTCCCTTGAATTCTAAGACAAGGAGGTAAAGAAAGTAATGAATGCAAGCTTATTTATGTATTACATTTGTGCTAAGAATATTTTCCAATAAAATAAAAAGATACCTTAATAGTCCTCACATTTTGTAAGGTGTAAATTTAATATTATTTAACATTTGATTTCAATTATTTGAAGAAATATTTAAATGGTCTTCCCTGGTGTCTCAGCCATAAGAATCTATCTGCCAGTCTAGGAAACATGGGTTAAATCCATGGATAAAGAAGATCTCCTGGAGGAGGATTTGGTAACCCACTCTATCTATGGACAGTGGAGCCCCTTGGGCTACCGTTCATGGGGTTGCAAAGAGTTGGACAACACTGAACAACTAAACAACAACAGTAACAACCCCCAAATTGCAGAGAACAAAAAACGACAATATTTAGAGGGTGAGCCAGGAACCAATATGCTGGTTGGTCAGTCTCTTAATGGCTGCCTTCATTTCCTGATTCCTCAGAGTGTAAATAATTGGATTAAGGAGAGGAGTGATGATAGAGTAAAACACAGAAAGAAATTTATCTACAGAGTAACTGTTAAATGGGAAAGCATAGATGAAGATGGCAGGGCCAAAGGAGAGAGTGACTACAGTGATGTGAGCAGAGAGTGTGGACAGAGCCTTAGAGGATGCACTGGAGGAGTGCTGCCAGATGGTGACCAGCATGACAACGTAGGATATGAGCAAGAGAATGAAGCAGATCAGGGACAAGAGCCCACTGTTCACGATCACCAAGAGCTCTAGGATGTAAGTTTCAGTGCAGGCAAGCTTGATGACCAGGGGGAGGTCGCAAAAAAAGCTGTCCAATACATTGGGACCACAGAAAGGCAAACCCACCGTAAAAACCATCTGGCTTGTAGTATGGATAAACCCAATCACCCATGAGAGCAGTAGAAACCCAGTGAGCACCCTGTGACTCATGATGGTCTGGTAGTGCAAGGGTTTGCATATGGCGACATACCTGTCAATGGCCATAGCTATCAGAAGAGACATCTCTCCACCCCCAAAGAAGTGCATAAAGAACATCTGGGTCATGCAGCCCCACCAGGAGATGGTCTTGTGTTTTCTAAGGAAGTCTGAAATCACTTTGGGAGTTGCAGCAGAAGAAAGACATAAATCAAAAAATGATAAATTTGCCAGAAAGAAATACATGGGGGAGTGAAGACGGTTATCAACTATCACAGAGATGACAATGAGGAGGTTTCCTACTATGATGGCGACATAGACAAGAAAGAAGATTGCAAAAAAGAATACTTGAGTTTCTTGAGAAGCAGAAAGTCCCAGCAAAATGAACTCAGAAACGCTTGATCTGTTATTCAGGAGATCCATTCATCCTTCTTCAGAAGCTGTCTGAAAAGGGAAGACAAACAAGGTATGATAGGGACTAACAGGTCAGGGAACTTCATATTTACATAAGCATTTTGCCATTTATTCAGGGAAATGACAGTTTGGCAGTAGGACTGCTTTGTAGGTATTTTGCAGTTGGAGATACTTCACAGGACCGTGAGACCATAAAAATGTGATGACTATAGACCAAATTAAATCAGTTTTCCTCATGGTTAGTGTAAATCAAGTTCAGTTAGACACAGAAAACGTGTCTCCTTTCATGTTCAGCTCCAGATCACACTGTGTAGAAACACTTAAACTATTAGAGTGACAAAGGAGAGTTTTCAAAATCTCCTGGAGGTGGATTTTTACCTTTTGTGAATCTCAAGAAGTACATTATGATATCCTCAGTATGCAGTAATAAGTTTACTTTACTAAAAAAGATATTATGAAGACCAGTTCAAGCCTAAAGCAACATGAAGAAAATAACAAAAATTATAGCAAAAATTAAATGTAGAATTCAGAGAAAGATAACAAAAGAAATCAGTGAAACCAAGACCTGGTTGTTTAAAAAAAAAAATGAATTAAAGCAATGATACTCTAAATAGGCTAAGAAAAAAAAAAAAGAAGATGCAATTTAGCAAAATCAGAAATGAAAGAGAATTCATCACTACTGGTCTACTCATCCCATAAACATTATGAGGATAGTAAATAACTCTAGAAAATAAACTAAAAAATTATTGCCCAAAATCACATTATGTGCATTNGTTCGATACAGGATACAGAATACTTGGGGCTGGTGCACTGGGATGACCCAGAGAGATGATATGGGGAGGGAGGTGGGAGGGGGGTTCAGGATTGGGAACTCATGTACACCTGTGGTGGATTCATGTCAATGTACGGCAAAACCAACACAGTACTGTAAAGTAAACAAAGAATAATTTAAAAAAAAAATTTTTTTAAGTGTTAATGGACCTGAGCCATAAAGTGGCAGTCTTGGGATTGAAAAAGGGAAGCCAATTAAAAGAGGTATTGCAGCAAAATAAATAAATAAATAAAATAATATAAATAAAAATAGAAATGGACCAAAGACCTTAAGAGACACTTCACAAAAAATATATTAATAGTAAATAATCATATGAAAAGAAATTCCTTGTCACACGTCATCAGGAAAATGCAAATTAAAACAATGAAACAGCACACTTGGAATGATCAAAATCCACTGGCAACACCAAATGCTGGTGAGACTGGGAAGCAACAGAAACTCTCATTGATTGCTAATAGGAACACAAAGTGGTACAGCCACTGTGGAAGGTAGTTGGCTCTTTCAACAAAACTAAGCATTTATCTTGCCATACAATCCAATAACTCTGCTCCTTGGTAGTTACCCAAAGGAGGTGAAACCTTATGCCTACAGAAAAATATGTACATAGAAGGTTATAGCAGCTTTATTTTTAATTACCATAACTTGGAAGCAACTACAATATTCTTCAGTACACAAATGGAAAATAAATGGTGGAATATCCAGACAATGGAATATTGTTAGAACTAAAAAGAAACGAGCTATCAAGCCATGAAAGGATATTAAGAAAATTAAATGCATATTACTAAGTGAAAGAAGCCAATCTAGAAAGGCTACATCCTATACGATTTCAACTATACAGTGTTCTAAAAATGGTAAAAACTATGGAAGCACTAAAAATATAAGAGATTTCCAATGATTAAGGGTTCAGAAGGGATGCACAAGTGGAGCACAGAGGATTTTTTATTTTCATAGAAGAGTGAAACTATTTTGCATGATATACAAATATATATATATATGAATGTGTATGTATATATACATTTATGGAAAAAGTGTGTTCACTAAGCTATGGTAATTTGAGATTGGAAAATCATGACCAATAATTTGTGGCTGGGTAATAAAAACAGCATTAAATGATATTAACCATGCAGGTATGGAACTGGAATTTAATTGAGAAAACATGATAGATTCACCACCTAAACATGTTTTCTTCTTCCCTGGTTACTTGAATAAGACACTTAGAATATTAGTATGGACTTTTTTCAATGCCTCAGTCATTAGAAACAAATGATTATCTACTTAGGAGTAAATAAAAAAAAAATTTGCAGGAATCTTTAAAGAGCTGAGGCTAGGAATTTTAATTTTTTTTTATATTCCCAAAGTTAATTGCAATTGATAATTTATCTTAAATTTTATAATATAAATCAATCATTATATAATAATCTGACAAAGTCCCGATATATCTTAAAATCTATCCTCACTATTGACCATATCTTTTTCTAAAATAATCTCCAACAAAGAATCTACCTGAAATTATTTTTGGGTGAATGTATTTTTCTAAAAGAAAAAAAGCAGCTATTTTGGTAAATACTTTAGAGACCATAATATATATATATAATGACAAAAAAGTTTAAATAGACTTATGCAAAGTAATATAAAAACAGATTTTGAAAAGCCATGGCTTTTTTCCTTAAAGTTTTAAAAGTCCTAATGGAACTGTTTCTAATCACATAAAATGCCAAATATGTATTATTTCTCACTTTAAATACTTGTTAAAAGACACAATATAGGTTTTCTGGTTTGTTGTTTTTTGGTTCATAAAGTTTTTTCTGAAGTATTAGCATGAAAAGTGAAAATGTTAGTCAGTCAGTCATGCTCAACTCTGTAATCCCATGGACTGTAGCCTGCCAGGCCCCTCTGTCGATGGAATTCTCCAGGCAAGAATTCTGGAGTTGGTAGCCACTCCTTTCTCCAAGGGATCTTCCCAACACAAGAATCAAACCTGGCTCTCCCACACCATAGACAGATTCTTTACCATCTGAAGTACCAGGGAAGCCCATTAGTAAATATACTAACCATAAAAATGAACTTGTGAGGGATATTTGGTAAGAAAACTAAATCAACAAGTTTCATGTTAGTATGATTGCACCATGGCTACAAGTTTACTGAAAGAAACTGAATGTAGGTCAGAATATACATCTTGCCAATCTCCTGTCTCTTATTTACAAAATGACTCTATAACCACTTTCACTTACTCCTTAATTCAGAAAAGCAGATCACAACTGCATCATTTAAGTGTTCCATAAATTAGCAACAGTGGATATTATTTAATCCCAAATGATGGCAACATGCATTCCCAGTAAATTACTTTACACCAAGTTCAACTCACTAATATTTTAGTAGTTCAGGAAGACACCTGGAACAGTACAGGGACAAACTTACAATAGCACTCTGAAAACTAGAAAGCAAGCAAGTCGTACAAGAGTACGACTACTATAAACTAAATGCAGTATGCTAAAGAACAACTTCTATAGTTGACTGATATAGAATGTTATCTGCAATGTTATTCCATTCACATTTTTCCACATGGTTTCATAGAGATTAATGGGATATTGAATACCTGTAATTCCGCCAAAAACAGACTACTGTATAGCTCTTATGCGCAAAAATAGACATATACTTTAGACCCATGGAAATATCTTAGTAACAGAAACTAAATTAGAATGAACAACTACATTTCTTGAATGAGAGGAATGAATGCTAAGGGATAGGAGAAAACAAAAAGAGTGCAAAGTGAAAAGAATAAAGAGGATATCTCTCACTATAATTTCCATGTTTCAACAAACTTTTGCATCCTTAAAACATAACACCGTGACAACATGCCCAAGTAAATAATTTTTGAAAAGTATCATTCCTACCTCTCTTATACTGGTTAAAAGGGAGCATCTTCTTGGGATAATTTTCTGAAATCAATGAATCTTTTATTCTTAATTTTCTCAAACTGATGGAGATGAACCTGTGAATAAACCAGTAAGCAAAAGTACATTATCCAAGTGTCCCCTTTAATTGAGAATCACTTAGCGATTTCTATTCTCTAATAGAGAATGTCCAAGTATATTTGTATCTTGGCAAGTCACATAATACGTAGCCAATAAGTTTCCATGATTGTTATATTACTACTATGACATTCACAATAATTGAGATTATTTTTATAAAATAGTGATCAACTAACTAATCACAAAGAAAATAAAAAGTATACATTAAAACAAACATACGTCTTTAAAACACATCTAAAAACAATAATTGTAAACTATAAAAAGGGTTTAAAGTTGCTCTTCATATAATGTTAGGAAAGTGTATTCTCTAATTCGGTATATAACTATTTCTGTAAAAGTTACTTTGAGTATGTGCTATGATATGCTAGAAAATGTACAAAGGGTGACTAAACAAACAATTCCTTTGTAGCAGTATACATAGTACCATAAATACATATATGAAAATCAAGTAAAAATATCAAAGCTTTGCTTTAATATTTAATATTAATATTTGCTTTAATATTTAAAACAAATAGTATTATTTGCTTTATTATTAAAGGGTATTTGATATTTTAATACTGCTGCTGCTGCTGCTGCTGCTGCTGCTAAGTCACTTCAGTCATGTCTGACTCTGTGTGACCCCATAGACGGCAGCCCACCAGGCTCCCCCATCCCTGGGATTCTCCAGGCAAGAATACTGGAGTGGGTTGCCATTTCCTTCTCCAATGCATGAAAGAGAAAAGTGAAAGTGAAGTCGCTCAGTCTGTCCGACTGTTAGCGACCCCATGGACTGCAGCCCACCAGGTTACTCCGTCCATTGGATTTTCCAGGCAAGAGTACTGGGGTGGGGTGCCATTGCCTTCGCCGATTTTAATACTATATATATAGTATTTAACATATTTAAAGCAAATATATTACTGGCTTTATTATTAAATAGTACTTAAAGCAAATAATATTAAACTACATTAGGGAGTAGTTTGTGTAGTCAGAAATAAAGGCATGTAAGTTGTGAGTTACAAGTTCGGGCAAGGTGAAAAGGCCACGAAGTTATATTCCAGATCCAAGGAAATCTGTAACACTTGAAGATTACTTTTTCACGAGGTGAATAATTTCTGTTTGGTTTTGTAATTTCTCTAACACTTCAGAGGATGTGAGGGTCCATATTCCCTCATGGACATTTTGATTTAGACATCTCACACTTTTTAGCTGTTTCATAGAAATACACATGCAGAGAAAATGCCTAAAGCCCTGTTAGAATATACTCATCTTATTTCAACCTGTAATGTCATCAAAAGATTAATTTAAATAATGAATTCATTTTAATTGCTTTAGATATTAGACCAACCAGTACTTTGGAGGGTTTTTCTTAAACAACTAATTTATAAGAAATCTCAATTTAAAAATCATGCAAAATGTAAAACAAATGTCTCTATTGTTTTTCTCTACTCTTTAGTATATTTAAACTAATTAAAAATATCATTCACATAAAATTGTCAAACAATACATGGATATATTAGGTAAAGCTTATATGTCCTGTTTCACCAGTCCCCAATACATTCTTTTCTGTTTCTCAGAGATAATATTTGAATAACCATCTTGGCCTTTTTCCTATGCAGTTGTTCACACATTTATACAGTAGCAGAACGGATTTTTTTTTTAATGAAAATGAGATCATACATAATACAAATTTTTACAAAGTAAAAATTTCCTTATGGAGCAAAAAATTATGAATATATTTTCACGTTATCACAAGTCTACCTCATTCTTTTTTAAAGGGGGCAGAGTATTCTATTCTACAGATGTACTAATATTTATACAAACATTTCCTAGAGATGCTTGTATATGTTGCTTTTTAAAATTCCTCTTAAAATATTCCTCTGGATACTCTTAAACAGAAGGAGCTGAGCACATACACAAACATTTCTGTAGTTTGAATGTTTCTACAAGGGTTTCTAGTCCAAGATATATGCATTTAAAATTTTAATAGTTATTCATAAATATACCTTTAAAAATTTAGTTTATATTTCTTTCAGAAATGTATGAAAATATATATTATCACTCATATTCATTACTAGATATCATCAGTCCTTTTTTTTTAACATGATATGCAATAAATAGTATTCACAGATGTGAATTATTTTGCCTTTAACTGATTTTCAATGAGATGGAACATTTTTTCCAGATACTTATTGACTTATTCTACTTAAGTAGAAATAGAAAGACTATCTTGTCACTAATTATGGAACAATTTTCTTTTCAAATCTAGTATGTGAACACTTTTACCACATTTAAGTTATTTGAACATCTTTAACTTCTAATATAGTATTACCCAGAGGTATAACATTATTTTTTTCACACAAATAGCTAGCTTTTCCAAAAGCATTTAATAGTTTATGTTTTGTCTTCTGTTATAATCCCTTTAAAATCTCATTTTTCTTTAGCTTGTTTGAGTCCATCTTAATAATGTACTTACATTTCCTTAATTGTATTCTTATTTGTGCCTTATTAGCCAAGCTATAAGAAAACATTTGTCTAAAGTTAAGTAGCACTTGTAATAAAGAAAAGACAACAGATACACCTAGATACATCTACACAATCTGTTATTTCCAATTCAGTCCCATTGATAAAATGTCAAGGCATGGCCTAAAACTAGAATGTGCATTTACACTCAATTACATAAATTCAAGATATCTAAACATAAAATATGTTCATTCAGTCACTATTGGTCTATTAGAGGACAACTCTAAAACTAACTGTTAATATTTTCCAAAAAGTCAAAGTTAATATTTGTTACTACAGGTCTTTAAAAAACAAATTTTGTGTATGTGTCCATAAATTTTATTATTTTTTTTTGTTAAAATTTTTATTTTTACTTTATTTTACTTTACAGTACTGTATTGGTTTTGGCATATATTGACATGAATCCGCCACGGATGTACATGAGCTCCCAAACATGAACCCTCCTCCCCTATTTTAAAAGGAAATGGGGAAAGCAAGCCAGCAACCAATTCAATACGCTTGTGAATCCCACTGCTGTGCGGAGACATTCATCACTCAGGAGTGAATAAACTCCTCATCCTGCTTTTACCAGGGGGCATTATTGGCCCAACAGTGAACATTAAAGGAAGAGCAGAGCGGATTGCAGCTAGAGAATTAACAAGAGGAAATGAGAGAGAAGGAAAATATTGTTCTAATCATTCTTTGAGTCCTTATAATTATGAAGTTAAATCATTCCTTGAGGGTTATTATCATGATAGCCTTATAATAAAGAGGAAGCAGGCAGATTAGGATAAGATATGTTGTTTCCGGGCTTGTATAAAAAGTAAATTTAGAAAAAAGTAGCAAGAAAATGATTTCTTTTACAGAGAAACATCATTTTGACTTTAGAAATTCAGCAGTTGTTTATTAAGAGAAAATTTAGAACTAGAAGCCCTTTCCAAAGCAGTTTTGAGGAGATGTATAGGAAACAGGAAGAAACTTTTTGTTTTGGTCATTGTTAATGGAATTGGACTCTTGATGATGTATTCTCCAGATGTTTATTACTTTTATGGTTATTATAATTCAAATTAAATGCCTTTGGCATTGTTCTTTATATTTATAGTGGTTTAGCCCATTTTCAAATCCTACAATCACAGCTCCTAAGACTCAGTAACTGGTTGAAAAAATAAACCAACTTAGTCTTATAAATGAGTTTAAGATCTCAAATCCAAACTCTGTCTGCCAACATCCCTCTCCTTAAATTCATTTGCATTATATATATTTGTCACATTTATATTTTTTAAATAACATGGTAGTGAAAGTTACATAAGACAAAATCAATCCTATTAAAGTAATTCAGTGGCATTTAGTACATTTATAATGTTGTACAACTACTACCTTTATCTAGTTTCAAAACATCTCATCATTCCCAAGCAAAATCCATTATCCTTCAGGCAAGTTTCTCCCCATTGCCCTCTTCCTCAGGCAACCACAAATCTGTATTCTATACAGTCTCTATGGACTCATCTTTTCCGGATATTTTATATAAATGGAGTCATACAATATAGGATCTTCTGTGTCAACTTCTTTCATCTCAGAGGTTTTCTATATTGTAGCACACATCAGTACTTCATCTACTTTTATATCAGAATAACTTCTATTATATATATAAATATATATATATATATACCATAATTCATTCATCTGTTGATTGACATTTGGGCTGTTTCCACCTATATGTTCCTGTTTGAATGCCTGTTAACAAAATTCTTTTTGGTATATACTTAGGAGTGGAATTGTAGTGTCACATGGTAATCCTATATTGAACTTTTTGAGGAAACACCAACCTCTTTTACATGTAGGCCGAACCCTTCCCAACAGCTATATGTAAGGATTCTAATTCCTCCACATTTCCACCAGCATTTGTTGTGTTCCTTTTTTTGTTGTTGTTTTTATTGTTGCTGTTCTTTTGTTGTATGTGTGTTTTAAAATATATACCCTAAATCTTAGTGGGTATGAAATGGTATCTCATTGTGAATCTGACTTGGATTTCTCTAATGACTAATGAGGTAGACCATCTTTTCATGTGTTCACTGGCCATTTTTATGTATTTGAAGAATGTCTATAAAATACTTGCATTCCTAGAAAATAAAGTTTTAAAATTTAATTTCTCCGCTATGATTCTTCTAACATCCATTCTATTTATTTATCCTAAGAGGAAAAAAAAAAAAAAAAAGACTCTCACTGTTTTAATTTCTATTGAAGAGGAAAAGTTAAACTTTTACATAACGTCCTGCTCCTTCTGCCTCTGTAACTCAGCTTGTTTGTTGCAAAGTCTGGATCACGTCGGTCATGTAGTCTCAGAAAGTGAGGACTCACAATACTAGGGAACTGGAGTTTATCTCACTCACCCTTGTCCTGCTCTTTGCAATCGCCCAACCTCTGCAAACCCACTTAATCATGCCTGTTCAGTGTATAAAAACTCTGTAACCCTTTGTTCGCGGCTCAGAACTTGGAGTGTTAACTCTTCTGGGCCCACCAGAGTAATAAACTGAGTTCAACTCTCCAAGTGTGGTGCTTGGTTTCTCAAGTACTGGTTTCTACAACATTTCTGGAGGCCAGAGTGAGAGTCCAACCATGCCAACCCTTTGAGCCACCAGACTGGTGGTTCAGCTGGGTCAGAGCAGAGAAGCCCCTGAGATGAATGAGGAGGCATGCCACCTGGCAGTATTCCAGGTTCTCTTTCAGACTGGCGTTCTGACTCTGGAGGGCTTTTTAGGAGATTATGGAGTCATGATGACCCCCAGGAAGCTTCGTAACTTATGTGAGCACGACTGGCCATCTTTGACGTTGGATGGCTGCCAGAGGGCACGCTCAGCCTGCCCACGGTCCAAGCGATGCACCAGGTACACTGGGACTCCAGGGCATCCAGATCAGTTTCCACACATAGACTCCTGGCTTCTGATGGCACAGACCCTGCCCCCAGTGGGAAAGATTTTGCATGAATGGAAAGGGACAGAGTAGGGTACTTGTGGCCCAACCACTCAGAAAAAAAGAAAGAAGAGAAAAAACCTATATTCCAGGGAGATCTAGAGGAAGACCCCTACTGCCCACACCATGCATTCCCCTGTCTTCACAAGCCCCAGCACAGCCAGCGCCAGACACATTGCCAGACAGTTCACCTCCCTTCATGTCTCCCGCACCAACTCACAAGCAAGACTCCAACCCTGAGCCAGTAGGGAAGTGGCTCCACTCAGCCAAACAATCTCATCAGCTGGCTGCGGCCTGTCAAATGCCACTGCAAAACCTCAAGGTCCTCAACAAGTGAATGAGGATGGCTGAGTCCAGCCCGGTCACTCCATCTTCTATTACCAGCCCTTCAGCACTACTGATCTGTTAAACTGGAAACACCATAACCCATCACACTCTGATAAACCACAGGTTATGGCTGACCTCCTAGAGTCCATTTTCCACACCAGTCGGCCTCCACACGACAACTGTCACCAGCTCCTTATGTCTCTCTTTTCACCACTGAAGAAGGGTGACACATCTTGACGGAAGCCCAAAAATGGCTCCGAGGACAAGCCCCCCCAGAGGTCTTAGTTGTAGAAGGATGGGCACAAGAAGCCATGCCAGAGACGAGATCTAACTGGGGTTTCAACACCAGAGGAGGATAAGAAACCCTGGGTCATGACCATAGTGCCCTTCCACACGGACCATGAGTGGGAGCCAAACACTTCATCAATATGGCCCAAACCGCAATGATAATCCAAAAACTGGATGAGACTCCCACCAGCATCTATGAAAGACTGTGCGAAGTGTCCTGGACATATAGCACACTCAACCCTGAGACAACCGAGAATCAGTGGATGGTTCATGCTGCCTTTGCGGCTCAGTCCTGTGAAGACATCCAGTGAAACCTTCAACAGCTGGAAGGCTTCACTGGGAAGAATGCCACACAGATCCTGGAGCTAGCAAATAAAGTCTTTGTGAAGCAAGACCATGAAGCCCAACAAGAAACACACACACACACACAAAGAAACAGAAAGCAGCCCTGCTAGCAGCGGCATTGAGGAGCTCAGATCAAGTGAAACAGACTGTTCCCCCATGGAAAGGGAAAGCTAAGAAGAGACCACCACTACGCCATGACCAGTGTGCCCATTGCAGAGAGACTGGACACTGGAGGAATGAGTGCCCCCATCGCAGAAGGACAGCTAAAGTCTCGAAGAAGTTCAGTCGACCCAATAAAGAAAGATACCACTGTGAGCTGGCCGTCCAAAACCTTATCAGCCTCGCAGAATCAGACCAGGGAAGACCGGGCTCCCTGATCCTGGGCCCCCGGAAGCCCATAGTCACAATGAAAGCAGGGGGCCAATCAATGATTTTTATGGTGGATACCACAGCTGAACACTCCATGGTAACCACACCTGTGACTCCCCTCACAGGCCAAACAGCAACTATTGTTGGGGCTACAGGGGATATGGCAGCCCACTCATTTTGCAAGGCCTGTTCATGTCAGCTAGGGGGCCATCTGGTGACTCATGAATTTCTCTACTTACCAGAATGCCCCATTGCCCTGCTGGGTAGAGATTTACTGGCAAAGCTGGGAGCACAAATCACCTTTGCTCCCAGAAAACCTGTGAGCCTCACTCTGGGAAGCCAATCGGCTCTGATGATGTCCATGACCATGCCCAGGGAAGACGAATGGCATCTCTATTCCTCAAGGAAGGATAAATCCCTCCAGACAGCTAAAAGAATTCCCTGATGTCTGGGCAGAGAAGGGGCCCCCAGGTTTGGCCAGAAAACATGCCCCCATTGTAGTGGACCTGAGGCCAGGAGCTACTCCTGTTAGACAGACACCATATCCAGTACCATGAGAGGTACACCTGGGAATTTGGGACCACATCCTGCCTATGAGACGCCAAGATCCTAATCGAATGTCAGTCTCCCTGGAACACTCTGCTCTCACCAGTCAAAAAGTCTGGAGGGAATGACTACCACCCCATTCAGGACCTCCACACCATCAACAGTGCAGTGATCACCATCCGTCCAGTGATCCCAAATCCCTACACTCTCCTGAGTCTCTTACTCACTCAGGCAAGCTGGTTCACCTGCCTCGATCTCAAGGATGCATTCTTCTGCCTCCAGCTGTCACCAGCCAGCCAACCCTTGTTTGCCTTTGAATGCAAAGACCCACACACTGGGAGAAAGACACAGCTGACTTGGACCTGACTGCCACAAGGCTTCAAAAACTCATCCACTCTGTTTGGTGAAGCACTGACTGCACTTCCCTGGTCATGGCGTAGTGGTGGTCTCTTCTTAGTTTTCCCTTTCCATGGGGGAACAGTGAAGGGGCCTTTCATTGCGCCCTACTCCCATACATGGATGACCCGTTGTTAGCCAGTCCCACCCAATGGGACAGCTGGAGAGGCACCATAGCCCTGTTGGCTCTGCTCTCCACCATAGGGTACAAGCTGTCATGGAAAAGGCTCAGATCCGCAGACAGGAGGCCAAGTACCTTGGTTTTGTCATCTCAAAAGGGCATCAGGCACTCGGACATGAGAGGAAGCAAGCCATCTGTTCAATACCTTGGCCGAATACCAAGAAAGAAGTATGTGAGTTCCTCGGGGCTGCCGGATGCTGCCGGATCTGGATACCAGGTTTCTGTGAAATTGCCAAGCCTTTGTGTAAAGCCACAGCAGGGTCTGGTAAGGACCCCCTGGAGTGGGGACCTGAACGGGAAAAGGCCTTCAAGGAGATAAAGAGCTCTTGACCAGCGCTCCAGCATTATGGCTGCCAGATGTGACAAGGGACCTTAACCTCTTTGTAACTGCACTGCACTGGGGGTCCTCTCACAAGCAGTTGGGCCATGGCAGTGCCCGGTCACAGACCCATCCAAATGACGGGATCCAGTGGCCACAGATGGCCACCATGCCTCTGGGCATTAGCTGCCACTGTGGTTTTGGTCAGAGAAACAGATAAGCTTACTCTAGGAGAAGATATAAATGTAAAGGTTCCCCAAGCTATTACTGCCCTGATGAACAGCCAGGGGCATAAGTGGCTGACCAACTCCAGGATGATTCACTATCACGGACTGCTTTGTGAAAACCCACAGGTCCAGCTTGAGACTGTGCGGATGCTGAACCCCACCACCTTTTTACCTACAGAAGCGGGAATCCCCGATCATAACTGTGAGAAGGTCTTAGATGAAATTTACTCGCACAGGCAAGACCGCATGGACATTCCGCTCCAGAACTGGAACTGTTCACTGACAGAAGCAGTTTCATCCAAGATGGGCAGCACAAAGCAGGCTCTGACATAACAACAACTGACAAGACAGCGAAGGCTGAGACCTTGCCACAAGGGTGGTCACCATAATGGGCTGAGCTATGGGCACTCACCCAGGTGCAAAGGCATGCCAAAGGGAAACGAGTCAACATCCATATTGGTTCAAGACATGCCTTGGCTATTTTACATGGAGCCATTTATAAAGAAAGGGGGCTATTGACAGAAGCAGGAAAGGAGATTAAAAACAAAAAATAAATACTTCAGCTGTTAGAAGCAGTCTGGAAGCCTTCCCAAGTGGCAGTTATCCATTGTAAAGGCCATCAGCGAGGAACTGATCCAATCAGCAAAGGAAATCAGTTGGCTGACCAGGCAGCCAAGGAGGCAGTGACCCAACCAAACCCCACAGTGGGCCTTGAGTCAATCTTTAAGGTTGTCTTGGCACCAGAATTGCCTCCATCCCCAAGATATACCAAGGAAGAAGATCAGTGGGCTCTAAATGAGGGAGGAATAAAAGAAAAGGAGGGCTGGTGCAAGCTCCCAGACCAAAGACTCTTTGTCCCCAGCAATATAGCAGTCCAGCTGGTAAAACAACATCATGAGACAGCTCATTTAGGAAAAACTGCACTGGAGAGCTTACTGAGCTGCTACTGTTTCATTCCTAAGCTCTCAACCCTGTGTGCCCAGATCAGCGCTAGATGTGTGGCTTGTACACAAAACAATGCCAGCCAGGGGCCAAGACCAACCCAGGGGTGCAAACAGATGGGACATGCCGTTTGAAGATCTAGAAGTGTACTTTACTGAAGTCAAGCGCTATAGGGGCTATAAGTAATTACTTGTGGTCAGTTCAGTTCAGTTCAGTTCAGTCGCTCAGTCGTGTCTGACTCTTTGCGACCCCATGAATCGCAGCAAGCCAGGCCTCCCTGTCCATCACCATCTCCCGGAGTTCACTCAGACTAAAGTCCATCGAGTCTGTGATGCCATCCAGCCATCTCATCCTCGGTCGTCCCCTTCTCCTCCTGCCCCCAATCCCTCCCAGCATCAGAGTCTTTTCCAATGAGTCAACTCTTCGCATGAGGTGGCCAAAGTACTGGAGTTTCAGCTTTAGCATCATTCCTTCCAAAGAAATCCCAGGTTTGATCTCCTTCAGAATGGACTGGTTGGATCTCCTTGCAGTCCAAGGGACTCTCAAGAGTCTTCTCCAACACCACAGTTCAAAAGCCTTGACTAGACAGACCTTAGTCAGCAAAGTAATGTCTCTGCTTTTGAATATACTATCCAGGTTGGTCATAACTTTTCTTTCAAGAAGTAAGCGTCTTCTAATTTCATGGCTGCAGTCACCATCTGCAGTGATTTTGGAGCCCCAAAAAATAAAGTCTGACACTGTTTCCACTGTTTCCCCATCTGTTTCCCATGAAGTGATCGGACCAGAGTCTGCACCTGCTCGGGATGGACTGAAGCCTACCCCGTGCACACTGAATGGGCACAAGAAGTGACCAAGACCCTACTAAGAGACATGGGCTGCCTGAGATATGGGCTTCCTCTCTCCATAGGGTGGACCAGCTTTTGTGTCTGAGATAATCCAAACTTTATTCAGGACACTGGGAATCAAATGGAAGCTTCACATTGCTTACAGGTCACAGAGTTCAGAGAAAGTTGAATGCATGAATTGGACCCTCAAGACTTCATTAGCTAAACTCTGTCAGTAGACCAAGTTATCTTGGGTCGACATGTTACCCCTAGCCTTACTCCGAATTCCATGCCCCTGAGGTCCTCAGGCTATTCTACCTTTGAGATCTTATATGAGAACACCCTCAGTGATAGGAAAAAACTCAAGGGAAACCCCCAATAACTAGCTGATCTGGAGATGTCCTGACACCTCCAGGCCCTGGGACAAGTCTTCCAACATATCACCCGAGAAACCTTAGAAAGGACGCTCATTCCTTTGGGCAATTGAGTTCGTCCCTGTCAGCCAGGAGATGAGGTATGGGTAAAATACTGGAAAAAGGAGTCACTTCAGCCAGTTTGGACAGGCCCTCACATGGTCGTCCTGGTAACCCCTACTGCTGTTAAAGTTATAGGTGTCATCCCTTGGATCCACCACACCAGAGTCAAGAAGGCAGCAGCTTTTTACGATGAGGACACTTTGAAAACAGTTCAGGACCCCGAAAACACCCTAAGGTCTGCTTCCAAAAACAATGGCCCTCACCCACGAAGGATGCTGAGCCCTGATCTAGTCACTCCAGAAGCTGACTAGTCAATGCACAGCAGAAGCTTGGTGATTCTTCAGCCTTCCTCCAGCCACACTCCAGCAAATGGCTGGTCAATGCACGGCAGAAGCTTGAGGATCTGGCTGTCAAAATATCAATGGGTTTTTACTGTCAGGCCTGATTGGTATTATTGCTGCGCTCTTCGCTATAGTACTAGCTTCAGTCACACCCCAGGACTGGGATTTGAGACAGAAGCTGCGGTTAGCTGTCTGTTATCTCGCAGTAGTGGAAAGCCTCATTCTTATTAGATGTCTCTTATGATAGATTCTCCCTAACTAAATTCCTCACAGTATAGCTGAACCCCCTTCATGATAGGCTCAGTTGCTATAGCCATGACAGCCCAAAGAAGGGGAGAAAACCTTTTGCTAGTGTTCAGTTATCTGTTATATGCAGACTGCTTTGCAGGCTTTTGGTGTCCCTTGCTGTTACAGATGGTGACGTTCCTTATCCATCATGCACCTGTCAACATTACAGCCAACTCTTGGAAAATCACTTACTTAGCCATCAGCTAGAACAATGTATAGATAGCCAGTCCTATAGACCGATCACCTACTGCCTTCATAACCATGCAATGTATATCCAGGGGCCTGAGTGCCAAAGATGTTTTCAAGTTATGCCTCCTGCTGCTGCTACCTTTCTCCCACCAGAAGATCCAAACCCCAGGTGGTATCCCGACACCATAGCATTGCCATCATGCCCCTGTGCCTCCTTCTACCCCCAAATGCCACACAGATATTACAACCTAGAACAGGTGTCTGTCTGCCAAATAAGTGGGAAAATCTACTAGAAAGTGACAATAATGCAGACAAACGAAATCATGGAGCAACTCCACCCTAAAATATCTGGCTCTGCCTTTTGGCAGCATGACCCAGGTTACAGAGTTGCTGCTGCTGCTGCTGCTAAGTCACTTCAGTCGTGCCCGACTCTGTGTGACCCCATAGACGGCAGCCTACCAGGCTCCCCCATCCCTGGGATTCTCCAGGCAAGAATACTGGAGTGGGTTGCCATTTCCTTCTCCAATGCATGAAAGAGAAAAGTGAAAGTGAAGTCGCTCAGTCTGTCCAACTGTTAGCGACCCCATGGACTGCAGCCCACCAGGCTACTCCGTCCATTGGATTTTCCAGGCAAGAGTACTGGGGTGGGGTGCCATTGCCTTCCCCGGGTTACAGTTAACTCCCCTTTAAACCCTCATCTGTACCAGGTTCTCAGTGCAACTCATCACCTTCTTAATGACACCAACCCCCAGCTGGCCAGGGAATGCTGGCTTTGCTTATACTTAGGAGCTCCGTGGTACTTAGCTACACTGGTATCATTGAATAATGCAACAGCCATGGGAACTCCTATAGATCATCCTTACAAGGGCCAGTCTTAAGGACAATTGTGTTAACTCGAAAGGCTCCAAAATGCTTTACAAATGATGGAAGAACTCAACTTATAGGCAATTTAACCAGGGATGAATATATTCAAACTTTAAAAGGTGAGTGGCCCACTCATCCTCCCACAAACACAATATGGTGTTGCCTCTATCAAGGCCTTTTCTTTGTTTGTGGGACAGATGCTTATTTATGTCTACCAGTCAACTGTATGGGTATCTGCACCTTAGCTTTACTCACTCCCCAAATGAACATTGTCCCTAACAACCAGACTCTCACCATACCTCTGGCAGCACATACATGGTCAAAAAGAGCAATCCAATTTATACCCCTACTATTTGACCTGGGAATTATGCCTGGGATAGGTATGGGAATAGGAGGAATTGCTTCATCAACCACCTTCTGTCATACACTATCCAAGGACTTCACAGAGGACATTGAGAGGGTAGTCAAATCTTTAGTGGCCTTACAGAACCAACTAGATTCCCTGGTTGAGGTGATTTTACAGAAAAGGAAAGAGCTAGACCTACTGAAAGCTGAAAAGGGAGGACTCTGCCTCTTCTTGAATGAAGAATGTTGCTTTTATGTAAACCAAACAGGAATAGTCAGTGACATGGCCCAACAGCTAAGGGAACAAATGATAAAAAGGAGAGAGGAACTAGCAAATTCCTAGGGTGACTGGAACAATATCTGGATCTGGGTATTGCGGCTTCTCCCTTTAACCAGTCCTCTCTTAATGTTCTTTGCAGTGCTCTTGATTGGCCCTTGTATTCTCAATGCTATTACCCAGTTCATAACCTCTTTTATTGAATCCATAAACTTATGAATGGTAATAGTTCAATATAGCCCCCTAAATGAATATCCTACCAAAACATGAGATGATGCTTTCTACAATGTGATAGAAGCATCAAGAGGGGGGAATGAAGAGGAAAAGTGAAAATTTTACATAACCTCCTGCTCCTTCTGTCTCTGTAACTCAGCTTATTCCTTGCAAAGTCTGGATCACGTAGGTCATGTAGTCTCAGAAAGTGGGGACTCACATGCTAGAAACCAGAGTTTATCTCACTCACCCTTGTCCTGCTCTTTGCAATCTCCCAGCCCCTGCAAACCCACTTAACCATGCCTGTTCATGTATAAAAACTCTGTAACCCTTTGTTTGAGGCTCAGAGCTTAGAGTGTTAACTCCTCTGGGCCTGCCCAGCATAATAAACCTGAGTTCTCCAACTCTCCAAGTGTGGGGCTTGGTTTCTCAAGTACTGGTTTCTGCAACACCATGATGTTTCATTTCAATTCAGAAGATGTAGGCAAAATGCCCCAGGAACACATAATCTGGAAGGCTTTTCAGGCCTCACAATTTGAGAAAGCACCCAACTAAGTCTCTGGAGGCTAATCAGGAAATTGTGTGCACTAAAAATGGTTTTACCCTTTATGCTCATGTGGTGAAATGGAGATATAATTAAAGGTATTTAAGTCATAAGTGAATGGTAACAACAGCTGAGTGACAACTAACATAGTATAAAATCTAGCAAACAGCCTTTTCTTTTCCCTGAATTTCAGTTGCCCTAAGGCATGTCTCACTTCACAGTCAGAGCTGAACATCTGAAAAGCAAATCTTGGCTGAAGTCTACCTCCACGTGTTCCCAGGAATTTAACACTTATTAGATACACGGTGCAGAGAAGGCAATGGCACCCCACACCAGTACTCTTGCTGGAGAGTCCCATGGATGAAGGAAATGGCAACCCACTCCAGTGTTCTTGCCTGAAGAATCCCAGGGACGGGGGAGCATGGTGGGCTACCGTCTTCGGGGTCGCACAGAGTCAGACAAGGCTGAAGTAACTTAGCAGCAGCAGCAGCAGATACACGGTGAAGTTTCTTTTCATTCAATTCAGTCACTCAGTCATGTCCGACTCTGTGACACCAGAGACTGCAGCACACCAGGCTTCCCTGTCCATCACCAACTCCTGGAACTTGTTCAGATTCATGTCCATCGAGTTGATGATGCCATCCAACCATCTCATCCTCTGTCATCCCCTTCTCTGCCTGCCTTCAACCTTTCCCAGCATCAGGGTCTTTTCCAATGAGTCGGTTCTTCGCATCAGGTGGCCAAAGTATTGGAGTTTCNCCTGGAACTTGTTCAGATTCATGTCCATCGAGTTGATGATGCCATCCAACCATCTCATCCTCTGTCATCCCCTTCTCTGCCTGCCTTCAACCTTTCCCAGCATCAGGGTCTTTTCCAATGAGTCGGTTCTTCGCATCAGGTGGCCAAAGTATTGGAGTTTCGGCTTTAGCAATCAGTCCTTCCAATGAATATTCAGGATTTATTTCCTTTAGGATCGACTGGTTTGATCTCCTTGAAGTCCAAGGGACTCTCAAGAGTCTTCTCCAACGTGGCAGTTCTTTTCATTAGTAGAGTAATATCTTAAACATATATTGTGTCAGGTCACAGATCTAAAATGCCTATCAATGTATCAGGGACAAGCCCTTCTTCATATATATCTTCCTCCAAAATTTTATGTCTATTATGTAAAAACATTTTGGCTTCCAAGTTGACTTAATCACTCTTATAATATATGGAACTCTACTCAATGCTATGTGACAGCTTAGATAGGAGGGGGTTTGTGGGAGAAGGGATACAAGTATATTTATGGTTAAGTCCCTCTGCTGTTCATCTGAAACTACCATAACATTGTTAATTGGCTATATCCCAATACAAAATAAAAAGTTTAAAGTTTGGGGAAAAAAAGAAACGATCTTATTGGTTTTGAAAATAACTTCTGACTTTTTAAATTAAAAATATAGAAGGTTTTAGAGGTTCAGTTCATCTATTTGTTTATTCACCCAAAAATAGTTTTAAATGTCTCATAGAGGCTAGACACCATTCTAGGCTTTGGGGATTTAAAACCAATCCAGCACAGTCCTGTCCCCTCAGGAAGTCTACAGTTTAGTCAAACAGACAAAACAAGGAAACGGGGAATTTTAGTAGGTTAAATGTTAAGATCATTATAAACTCAAGGTGCTTTTAGAGAAGAAGAACAAGCATCCCAGGTAGAAGGACTTAAGACAGTTTTCCAGGAAAAGGGGGAACTTGAGCTAAATCTTACAGAACAGGTAAAGCACAGAAATGTAATAGAAATTCTCTTTGTGAATACAACGCCTCTGCTGCCTGAAGATGTTTGAGATGTTCTCTCTCATCACCTATCACAACGCTTAACCTTTTATTGCATATCCTGTCCTCTGCCTTGAGATTCCCATTGATGGCAGCCATAGCACCATGCTTTCACCCAAAGCATATAAGGTGATAAAATTCACGGTCACAGTTGTTTTTTGTTCTCACCAAATTCAAATGTATTAATTGAGGGGAAGCTTTAAGAATACATAGACTGCTACCAAAGTAACTACACATATTGAAAAGAATAGTGTTTTGTCACCGTTAATTTATTACTAATGTTTGAAAAGTTAAGACTAACCATGTACCATTTAAGCGGTGCTAGTGGTAAAGACAGAGAAGGCAATGGCACCCTACTCCAGTACTCTTGCCAGGAAAATCCCATGGACGGAGGAGCCTGGTGGGCTGCAGTCTATGGGGTCACGAAGAGTCAGACACAACTGAGCCACTTCACTTTCACTTTTAACGTTCATGCATTCATTGGAGAAGGAAATAGCAGCCCAATCCAGTGTTCTTGCCTGGAGAATCTCAGGGACGGGGAGCCTGGTGGGCTGCCATCATGGGGTGGCACAGAGTCAGACACGACTGAAGCAACTTAGCAGCAGCAGCAGCAGTGGTAAGGAACCCACCAGCCAATGCAAGAGACGTAAGAGATGTTGGTTCTGTCCCTGGGTCTGGAAGATCCTGGGAGAAGGAAATGGCAAGCTACTCCAGCATTCTCGCCTGGGGAATCCCATGGACAGAAACCTGGCAGGCTACAGTCCACGGGGCTGCAAAGAGTTGCGTGTGACTGAAGCAATGTAGCAATACATGGACCCTGAAAACAGTTACCTGTTAAGATAAAATCTATCATGCAGAGCAACTTCTTATGGATAAATTCCAATTTTATATAGCAAATTAGTATTAAAAACTCAATTATTTGTTTCTAATATTAAAACTATTTGACTGAAATCAAAATTATTGAGTATATAGAGCATATTTTTTCCAAGAAATTTAACATTATCATTACTTTTATCCTGAATTTGGTCCCTATTGTGCCTGAAATCCTTTGAAGAGATCTTTGAGCTTTCTGAACATTATTTCCTAGATATTAGTGGATTCTTGTTTAACCAATGTGGATGATAGACATACTTTTACTCTTCTAGGAAGCATTTCTTTCTTTTCATAGAATGATGGTAATGTATTTTTATGCTTAAAAATTCACAATGCTAACACAGACTTATACAAAATAATAACATCTCTTTCCTTCACTCATCTATTGAAAAATCTAATTGTAACCATTAGCAGTCTTCAGAGTAAATAATAGTTTTTCCTATATTATTTATCTGAAACATTGGGTAATTAATACCTATAGCCAGGCTTGCAGAATTCATGTATATTTGTGCTTTGCTTTACCTCACATTAATGTCATAAATTTATATCTACTACTTGCCCTGAAGCAATATCAGTGATGATACTTGTTATTTGTTCAGTGGGAAAATTTAATCACTGTCAAAGTACTCCATGTTATAAATTAAGAGTCGAAGCTGATATGTTCCTTGAAAGGAAGATTAACTCCACCCAGAAAATGAAGCAAACTCAGAATGTTTATAAACCCACATGGTTTACTCTATATATCTCAAGCTGCCTAAGGCAATTATAAATGACAAATGAAACACAAAAGTCTTGAGGTAAAAGATGAGAGAAAATAACAGGTAATAGGACAAATAGGGAATACATGATTTAACATATTTGCTTTTCTTGTCTTGTTTAGAAGCAAAGGGAATAAATGGATTCTAGTAAATACCAACTATACTGTATATTAGTAGGATTCAGTTCAGTTCAGTCACTCAGTCATGCCCAATTCTTTGTGACACCATGGACTACAGCACAGCAGGCCTCCCTGTCCATCACCAGCTCCCAGGGTTTACTCAACTCATGGCCATTGAGTTGGTGATACCATCCAACCATCTCACCCTCTGTCAGGCCCTTTTCCTTCGGCCTTCAATCTTTCCTAGCATGAGGGTCTTTTCAAATGAATCATTTCTTCGTATCAAGTGGCCAAAGTATTGGAGTTTCAGCTTCAGTATCAGTCCTTTCAATGAATATTAAGGACCAATTTCCTTTAGGATGGACTAGTTGGATTCCTTGCAGTCCAAGGGACTCAAGAGTCTTCTCCTACACCACAGTTCAAAAGCAATAACTCTTCAGTTATCAGCTTTCTTTATAGCCCAACTCTCACATCCATACATGACTAAGGGAAAAACCACATTTTTGACTAGACAGATCATTGCTGGTAAAGTAATGTCTCTGCTTTTTAATATGCTGTCTAGTTAGTCATAACTTTCCTCCCAAGGAGTAAGTGTCTTTTAATGTCATGACTGCAGTCACCATCTGCAGTGATTATGGAGGGCCCCCCAAAAAATAGTCTGTCACTGATTCCATTGTTTCCCTTCTATTTGCCATGAAGTGATGGGACCGGATGCCATGATCTTAGTTTTCTGAATTCTGAGTTTTAAGCCATCTTTTTCACTCTCCTCTTTCACTTTCATCAAGAGGCTCTTTAGTTCTTTTTCACTTTCTGCCATAAGAGTGCTGTTATCTGCATATCTGAGGTTATTGATATTTCTCCCAGAAACCTTCATTTCAGCTTGTTCTTCATCCAGCCCAGCATGATGTGCTCTGCACATAAGTTAAATAAGCAGGGTGACAATATACAGCCTTGACGTACTCCTTTTCCTATTTGGAACCAGTTGTTGTTCCACGTCCAGTTCTAACTGTTGCTTCCTGACCTGCATACAGATTTCTCAAGAGGCAGGTTAGGTGGTCTGGTATTCCCACCTCTTTCAGAATTTTCCACAGTTTATTGTGATCCACACAGTCAAAGGCTTTGGCATAGTCAATAAAGCAGAAATAGATGTTTTCCTGGAACTCTCTTGTTTTTTCGATGATCCAGCGTATGTTGGCAATTCGATCTCTGTCCCCTAAATCTGAGTTGCATACTTTCAAAGATGTGAACGTGCGGTCATGTGTCCATTATGTAAGTTAGTTCATGTTGTCTGGTGTACATTGTCGTGTGTATGTCTCTTCTCCAAGTGGTTGTGCTTTTGTGTACCTAATTGTTTAGTACTGTATAGAGTACAGCAGTATGGTATCTTTATTTCAAGCCCAGCAAGTCCAGAAGCAAGCATAAAAGCAGCAGTGATGTTTCTGGTACTACTGTGCTTTTTGGGGTATTGTATTGTAAGATTAAAAATGTTTTCTTAATTTTTTTTTGTTTTTTATGCATTATTTATGTGAAAAATATTATAAACATATTATAGTAAAGTACTATATAGCCAATTGTGTTAATTGGGTACCTGGGCTAACTCTGGAACTTAGAAACAAACTGGACTTATGAACACACTCTCAGAAGGGAACTGGTTTGTATTTAGGGGACCTAACTGTATTTAAATTCAAATTAATTAAAATTCAATAAGACAAAAATTATTAATAAATTTCTCAGTTGTAGTAGTCACATTTTGAGTCCTCAGTAGCCACAAGGGTAGTGGCTAGCATATTAGACAGAACAGATATAGAACATTTCCATCATTACAGAAGATTTTATTGAACAGTGCTTATCTAAAGTCATGATTTATATGTCTCTCTCTCACCATACATCTCCAGTCCTATCTGCTTTGTCAGAATATGATTTATTTAATAATTGAAAGCATACACTTAATTCATTTATATATATATCCTAACTTAGTCCATTTCATTTTATGTCAGAATTACCACCATGGTCAAAGCCATCGTCTTTCTTTCGTAGTTTTCTAATTCACCTTTCAGTTTGTCCTCTAGAGCAGCCAGCAGAATTTATTTAAAATGTAAATTAGGTCATGGTTTTCTTTTGCTTTAAACTCGAACTCTCAATGACTTCTATTGGTCATAGAACAAAATTTGAACTTATCCTGGTTTACAGACTCTACATGACCTGGCTTCTGCCTATCTCCTGACCTATTTACATGTTTCCCCTCATCTACTATGCTTAATCACTCTAAGTCCTTTTATTTTTCTAACAGAACAGAACAATCTTTCTTTAAGTATTTTTTCAAACTGCTCTCTAAGATGCTCTGCTTTTGGTCACACCATGGCTTACTCTACCTGGACATTGATACTCAGCATAGAATTACCTCTCTTCACCAAACAAATCAACAGTAGTATCTGGACTCTCTGAATCTCAACCATATAGCATTTGTTAATTATCTGAATAGCGTTCACTGCCATTTCCCTCTTGCTCATCTATAATTTATTACTCTATTTCTCTAATGAGAATTTAATTTCTTTGAGATCAAAATACCATTTACTGTCTTCATCACTTTATCTTNAATCTATTTCTCACTTCCACTGTATAATCGTAAGGGATTTGATTTAGGTCATACCTGAATGGTCTAGTGGTTTTCCCTACTTTCTTCAATTTAAGTCTGAATTTGCCAATAAGGAGTTCATGATCTGAGCCACAGTTAGCCCCAGTTTTTTTTTTTTTTTTTTTTTCCTGACTGTATAAAGCTTCTCCATCTTTGGCTGCAAAGTATGTAATCAATCTGATTTTGGTGTTGACTATCTGGTGATGTCCATGTGTAGAGTCTTCTCTTGAGTTGTTGGATGAGGGTGTTTGTTATACCAGTGCATTCTCTTGGCAGAATCTATTAGCCTTTGCCCTGCTTCATTCTGTACTCCAAGGCCAAATTTGCCTGTTACTCCAGGTTATTTCTTGACTTCCTATTTTTGCATTCTAGTCTCCTATAATGAAAAGGACATCATTTTTACATGTTAGTTCTAGAAGGTCTTGTAGGTCTTCATACAACCGTTCAACTTCAGCTTCTTCAGCATTACTGGTCAGGGCATAAACTTGGACTACTGTGATATTGAATGGTTTGCCTTGGAAATGAACAGAGATCATTCTGTCGTTTTTGAGATTGCATCCAAGTACTGCATGTTGTACTCATTTGTTGGCTATGATGGTTACTCCATTTCTTCTAAGGGTTTCTTTCTTGCCCACAGTAGTAGATATATTGATCATCTGAGTTCAATTCACCTATTCCAGTCCATTTTAGTTTGCTGATTCCTAAAATGTCAGCCTTCACTCTTGCCATCTCTTGTTTGACCACTTCCAATTTGCCTTGATTCATGGGCCTAACATTCTAGGTTCCTATGCAATATTGCTCTTTACAGCACCAGAATTTACATCCATCACCAGTCACATCTACAACTGGGTGCTGTTTTTGCTTTGGCTCCATCTCTTCATTCTTTCTGGGGTTATTTCCCCACTAATCTCCAGTAGCATATTAGGCACCTACTGACCTGCGGAGCTCATCTTTCAGTGTCCTATCTTATCTTTTCATACTGTTCATGGGGTTCTCAAGGCAAGAATACTGAAGTGGTTTGCCATTCCATTCTCTAGTGGACCACGTTTTGTCAGAACTCTCCACCATGAACCATCTGTCTTGGGCAGCCATACACGACATGGTTCATTGTTTCATTGAGTCAGACAAGGCTGTGGTCCATGTGATCGGATTGGTTAGTTTTCTGTGACTGTGGTTTTCAGTCTGTTTTCCCTCTGATGGAGAAGGATAAGAGGCTTATGAGAGAGACTGACTGAGGGGGAAACTGTGTCTTAACTAGAAGCATTAAGTACAAATATAGTGTTATCTTATAAAGCCTGGTATTTTACTCATTGATACAATGATAAAGACAACATACACCTAAAAGTGTTTTTTGTTACCATAAATGATATGATGTGGATAAACCACTTGTACAATTATTATTTTTGATTAAAAATCATTGATATGTGACTTTTAATATTAAATTTCATTAATATGTATTTTAATTAAAAAATTATTAGAATAACTATCTGACTGGAGTTTAAAAACCTAGAATAAAACATGAATAGTTAAAATTCTTATTTATAGTCACAGATAAACTATGAGAAAGATCTGATAAAGTAAACAAGAAAGAGGAAAGTGAATCCTTCCAACAAATGGTGCTGGGACAACTGGCTATCAACATACAAAAGGATGAAATTGGACTTATTCCTCACAACACACACAAAAATAAACTTAAAATATTTATAAAATCTTAGAAGAATTATAGAAGTATATCTTCATGGCCTTGAATTAATCAAAATACTCTTATTATGACACCAAAACCAAAAGTAACAAATGAAAAAGTATACAAATGGGACTTTTTAAAATGACAAACTTCTGTGTTTCAAACAATACCATCAAAAAAATGAAAAAATGATTTCTCTAATAAAGGATTTTCATCTAGATTTAATAAATCTTAAATTCAGTGAAAAAAAAAAGACAAACAGTCCAATTTAAAAATGGGGAATGGGGCGGTCCTAAGATGGCAGAAGAATAGGACGGGGACACCACTTTCTCCCTCACAAATTCATCAAAAGAACATCTCAACACTGAGCAAACTCCACAAAACAACTTCTGAATGCTGGCAGAGGACATCAGGCACCCAGAAAAACAGAGCATTGACTTCAAAAGCAGGTAGGGGAAAAAATATAAAAGATGAAAAAAAAGAGACAAAGGAGGTGGGGAGGGAGCTCCGTCCCGGGAAGGGAAGCCCATCCTGGGAAAGGGAGCTTAAGAAGAGAGGTTTCCAAACGCCAGGAAACACTCTCCCTGCCCAGTCTGTGGCGAGCCTTGGAAACACACAGGGCAACATAACAGGAAGGAAAAATAAATAAATAATTAAAACCAACAGATTACAAGCCCAACAGTAACTCCCCCAGCGGAAAAGCAGCGCAAACACCTGCGTCTGCCATTACCAACTGGGGGCAGGGCAGGGAGGCGCGGGAGGCGCGGGCTGCAGTGTTTTTCAGAGTCGGGCAGGAACGTCCCGCCGCGTGTAACCAGAATGAACTAACTGAGGCTAGCAAACCAGACTGTGGGATAGTTTCCGCGTGAAAAGCTCAAACATAAGACACCGCCAGGACCGTGCACAGAACAAAGGGCGGAAAAGAACTAGCCGGCTGCAGACCATCCCCCACCGGCGACAGGCAGCCAGAGCCGGAAGGGCTGGAAGGGGGCAATCGCAGCCCCGGAGAGACTTTACCTACCAAATTGCAAGCAGGCTTCTTTGCTAAGACTGCTGGGGGTTCTGGACAGTCACCATCTGCCTCACAAGAGGTGCCAGCTGTACACCCAGAAAACTGAGCAGCAGATACGGGAAAGGCGACAAGTCG
>SJYX01011913.1:390735-404357 GCA_006410675.1 Oreotragus oreotragus
GTGGGAGGTGGGAGGGGGGTTCATGTTTGGGAGTTCGTGTACACCCGTGGCAGATTCATGTCAATGTATGCCAAAACCAAGAGTACTGTAAAGTAAAATAAAGAAAAAAGAAAACAAAAATAATAATAATAATAATAATAATATATATATATATATATAAAGCAATAGTATCAGTTCATAGATTTGGAAGACTTAAATGAGGTGATGTATTTAAATCTTCTACTAAAGTACTTGACAAACCAAAATAAATAAATAAATAAATAATAAAAATGGGGAATGTATTTAAATAGACATTTCTCCACAAAAGATACACAAATGCCCAAAAAGCACATGAGGATATGCTCAAAATTATTGGCTATCAGGGAAATGCAAATTAACACTCCAATGAGATAACACTTCATACTCACTAGGATGGATATTATCAAAAAGAGAGACAATGAAATGTACTGGGAAGAAATATGAAGTAATTGGAACTCTGGTACTCTGCTCTGGAATATGAAATGATACAGCCACTTTAGAAAACAATTTTTCCAAAGTTTGATATGAAGTTAATATATGATGAAGCAATTTTACTCTTAGGGACATTAAATAAATTAAGATATATGTCCATGCAAAATTTTGTACAGGAATGTGTATAGAAGCATTATTGGTAATATCTGAATTGTGGAAACAATACTAAACCCAAGAATGAATAAAAGAAATATGATGTATCCACATGATAGAATATTATTTAGCAATAACAAATCTAAAGTACTGCTACACACTAAAACAGGAATGAACCTTGAAAGTATTATGTTAATGAAAGAAGCCAGTCAGAGAGAGCCATAAAATACATTCTTCCATTTAGATGAACTTTCCAGACTAGGGAAATAGAGATACAAATAGATTAATGGATGTCTAGACTTTAGGGAAGGGGGCTTTGGAGAAAATAGGAAAAGACTTCTAAAGGTTGCCAAGATTTATTTTTGTAGTGGTGGTGAAAATGCTGCTGCTGCTCCTGCTACTGCTGCTAAGTCACTTCAGTCGTGTCCAACTCTGTGTGACCCCATAGACGGCAGCCCACCAGGCTCCTCTGTCCATGGAATTTTCCAGGCCAGAGTACTGGAGTGGGGTGCCATCGCCTTCTATGGAAAATGATGCTAGTATTTACATAACTCTGTGAATATAGTAAAAGCTATCGGAGAAGGCAACACTGAGTGACTTCACTTTCACTTTTCACTTTCATGCATTGGAGAAAGAAATGGCAGCTCATTCCAGGGTTCTTGCCTGGAGAATCCCAGGGACGGGGGAGCCTGGTGGGCTGCCGTCTATGGGGCTGCACAGAGTCGGACACGATTGAAGTGACTTAGCAGCAGCAGCAGCACAGAGTTGTACACTTTAAGTGGGTTAATTATAGATATATGTGAATTATATCTCAATAAAGCTGTTCTATTCAGATTTTTTTTTAGGAGTGAGTCAGGAGGCACTATTGAGGAAACTCAGCTACAGATGTTTCTGTGTTATATTTCTCCTGGAATGAGCTGAGACCAGTAAAAATACAAACTGTTAGATATCATTAAAACAACATGAACCAGCTAGTGGGATTTGCTGTATGATGCAGGGAGCACAAACCTGGTGCTCTGTGACAACCTAGAGGGGTGGGATTTGGTGGGAAGTGGGAGAGAGTTTCAAGAGGAAGGGGACATATGTATGCCTATGGCCAATTCACATTGATGTATGACAGAAATAAAGAAAGGGATGACAGGATGAGATGGTTGGATGGCATCATTGACTCAATGGACATGAGTTTGAGTAAGCTCCGGGAGTTGGTGATGGACAGGGAAACCTAGTGTGCTCCAGTCCATGAGGTTGCAAATGACTGAGTCAGACATGGCTGAGCAACTGAACACAAAGTTGTAAAGCAATTATCCTTAAATTAAAAATAAATTTTAAAAAAAAGATGAACCAAAGGAGAATATATCATTTATTCTTATTCCTTTATTTTAAAAGCATCTCAATCTGGGAAATAATTTTTAACTGCAGTCTGAGATGTAAATAGTTCATGAAAACATTAATAAAGACTTCCAGAAATAGGAATGAGAATTGAATACAATTTCATCTTATGATGAGAATATCTGAACTTTTTAATTTTTTTTAATTTTACTTTACAATACTGTATTGGTTTTGCCATACAAAAACATGAATCCGTCACGGATGTACATGTGTTCCCAATTCTGAACCCCTCTCCTACCTCCCTCCCCATACCAACCCTCTGGATCATCTCAGTGCACCAGCCCCAAGCATCCTGTATCCTGCATCAAACCTAGGCTGGCGATTCATTTCTTATATGATATTATACATGTTTCAATGCCATTCTCCCAAATCATCCCACCCTCTCTGGTTTAGGTGTTACTAAACTCAATGAATTCTTGAATGGCACAACTAAAATCAACATAAACTGTGTATGTCTAATGTTAGTAGAAAGGGACAAATTTGTAACTCAATCCAGTAATTTAAACATAATATAAAGACATATTGAACAAATGTGTAGTATACAGAAAAATAATTTCATTCAAAAAGAGTTAAGACTAAATTAATAACTGTAAGTCCTCAGCAGACTTGTCAAAACTTAGTGATATCTAGAGTTTCTTTAGGGGTACAACAAGCTTCTCTGTTGATAAAAGCCAGAATTAATAAGTCAGGTTTCAGGTTCAGAAAGGTAGTTCTAATTTTAAAGTGGATAAATCAAGTACACCATTAGATATACAGGTCTGGGTTTCAAAGAATAGTACTGGGCTAGAGATAAACATTTTGGAGGCAATAGAATATAGCTAGAATTTAAAACCAAGAGGATGGATGAGACTATGAAGTGAGTATATATAAATATACCAATATAGTGCATAGAGTATAAATAGGTATATTTTGTGTAAGTGGCAGGTAATATGATCAATATAATCTATTATGTACTACAATTATATATTTGAGTGTTTTTTACTACTGAGTTTCACAGGAAACAAAGCTTATGCTATTTTAGTTCAGGCCCAGAGTGATTATTGACAATTTACTAAATAGAAAAATGAAGAGGAAGTATCACAATAGAAAGTAATATCAAAGCACAGACTCTGAGAGATAAGAGTTAACCAATTCAGGATTTATATCTTGCAGGCTGGCCTCCCCTGACCAATTGGCTGTTGCTGTTACTAAGCAATCTGTTCTGGTGGATCCCAAGTCTTAACCCACACCGAAAAAGCAAGGAGACAGTCTCTACTTCCCTAACAACAAAGGCTGATATGAAAAATCCTGATTTCAGTATCAAATATCACATAGCTGAAATTGTAAATCTTGGACCCCCAAGCTCAGTATTTTGCTAGGGGATGAGCTAAAGTATATCCACACACCCGACTAAGTGAAGCAAAACTGGTTTTCTTTGGGAGTAAATGGGTACACAAGGTTATGAAGAAACTTGCATTACTTGCATTAACTTGGGTAGATTTTTACATTTTGTACACTGTGGATGTATTATCTAATTTTTTGTTAAAAGTGAATAATAGTTTCTGTATCTTTAAAAAATAAAGAGCATTACTACCAGTATGTTTAAAGAGATTTTCTCATGAGATAAAAGCAACTTGAAACATCATTTTGTTCACTAATTAAGTATAGACCACTTAGTATACATTATTAATCTGAGTCTCTCCAACATTTCAACTACTAACTCCCTTAGATACTCTCTCAAGTAACTTTATACATTTCTTCTGATAGTTATAAAATCACAGTTTTAACTCTTCATAGATTAATTTGAAAACTTGGAGCCTGAGTTGAAAAATGAAACCATATTTGTTTATTAGGTTAATATCATCTTTGCTGAGGTGGATTTTGTATCTGCTTTAGAAGCTCTATACCTTTTAAAAGTATAAATGAAATTTAATAAATAAAAAAAGGAAATGTAAATGTTTGTTATATATTACTTATTTTCTCCTTATAGTATTTCCTTTTTAAATTTTTATCTTATAGTTGGTTAACAATGCTGTATTGTTTCATGTGTACAGCAAAGTGATTGCTATATATATATACACACATCCATTTTTTAAAATTCTTTTCCCATATAGGTTATTACAGAGTATTGAGTAGAGTTCCTTGTGTTATACAGTCGGTTGTTATTGATTATCTATTTTATATACAGCAGTGTGCATCTGTTGATCCTAAACTCCTAACTTATCTCCCCCCACACCTTTCTCCTTTGGTAACCATAAGATTTTTTTCAAAGTCTGTGAGTCTGCTTCTGTTTTGTAAATAATACATTTTTGTCATTTTTTTTAGATACCACATGCAAGTGATATCATATATATTTGTCTTTGTCTAACTTACTTTACTTTGTATTATAATCTCTGTCCATCCATGTTGCTGTAAATGGCTTTCTTTTACAGTATTTTCTAATAATTTATTTGCAATATGTACATTCTGCTTTGATTCACAATTGCAATTTGAAAAATTCATTTTTCAAGCTAGTTGTATGAGATTATACTATTCATTATTTTTAATCAGGCTTCTCTTCCTGGATACTAAGTAAATGATTTTTACTTATCTAAAGTTTATGAAATAAAGTGTTTTGTCAATCTATAATTAATGCCTATTGTTAACAAATCTGAAGGGTACATAGGCCTTGAGGTTTGTAAATACTGGGCCACCAGTCTCTTGACCAACCAATAGAGGGAGTCCACCCTGGCTATTACAGCAAATATACCCAAATGTAAAAAGAAAACAATGCTATTCTGTCAGTGGTATTTCAACAACTCTGGATGTATGCTAGGGTATAGGGAAGCAGCAATGTGTTTCTCCCCTAGATAAGAAACATCATTGCAACCATTTTCCAGGCAATATCATGCCTCCTCTAACATGGGCTAAATGCTTTATACAACATCTATGAGACAGATTTCATTTTTATCCCTATTCTCTTCTGAAAAAATTCCCAAGGTCATACATAACTCAGTGTTTGACAGAACCAATATTTAAATCCTCAGCTGTCTGACCTCAGAGGATATGCTTTTAAACACTGTGCTAGATAGCCTCCTATCAGAGTATAGGGTTAAGGAAGGTCGTCAGGAATATTCTAGGTCAGCATAGTTTGATTTGGAATAGCTCTCTAAACATCCCAATTTATAAATATTTGTAAGGCAATAAGAGGTGAATGGACATTTTTCCAGGCAGCACCACAATGTCAAGTAGATGAGCACCATAGTTCTTTTAAGGTCAAAATTATTTATATATGAGCATAGTTCTCACTGATCGAAACAATCATAGACTTTTTTAAAAATCCATACTGTGCTATTTTGTTGTATTAGGTATGTGCTCACTAGGGTGAGGAATCCAAATGCATAGGATTTATTTCCTCTTCGATCATCTTTGCCCTACCTATATTTTCAGCTGTGAGCAAACAGCTGCATATGAATTTTTAGCAAATAATGTGTTCATATCCATAAGACATTTCCCCAGCACTTTTATTGACATATCTTGGCTTAATCCACATATTTGCTCAGGAATAAAAATGTGCTCAAATCCCTAAAATAAAACTGTCTAGAAAATAACATTATTTGTAAGCATAACTTGACAGTTCCACCTTCACATCCCATTAAGGTGTCCATGGTGCAATACATTTTAAGATAGCTTTCAGGTTTATCTTCACATTTACAAAATAAATGAAAATTCCAGGAGTTTACTAGTACAGAAAAGCTGTGAATGTATAATATTTCTGTTTCTGTGGAATTTTCTCACCAGCCATATTTGATTATACCTCTTTCATTTGCTGTACTAAGTAAACCACTTCCCAAGACAGTTGATTGCTGAATTAAAATCTGAGAAGGGAAAGAAATAAATTTGTGCAGCATTTGTTCAACAATATATTCAGTAGTGTACCATAAGACATTATGAGTTAAAGTAACACTGTAGAATGCTAGCAACAAAGAATTTAGAGCAGACTCAGAGGGAACTCATAATCATAAAGTCATCCTTAGACAAGAATAATAAAAACACAGTTACTGTAAACAGACTGAGTCCTCAATAACATGGGATAAATCACAAGGTGAAAAATGGAAAAAGCAAACTACAGACATCATTTGAGCATGGTAGAGAGAAATTATCAAACAATGAGGTAACAGAAATGTCACAACACTGGAGCCAGTGTTCATTACAACTCCTCTCAGTGCCATTCACTTCCTTTAAAGGTCAAAGAAACTACAGGAATGATGAAACACCAGTTTCATTTCCTTTTTTCTGCTATTTTTAATTTTTTCTGTAAAAGTCTTACCTGAGATCCGACTTAAAAGCTGCAGTAGCAGACCCTACTTTGGAATCGAAAGTGAATATATTTCCTCCTAAACAGATAAGACTATTTTTTTAAAATTGAGGTATAATTGACATTCAACAGGCTGCCTTAGTGGCTCGTCAGTAAAGAATCTGCCTGCGGTGCTATAGACTTGGATTCAGTCTCTAGGTTGGGAAGATCCCCTGGAGAAAGAAACATCAACCCACTCCAGTATTCTTGTATGGGATATTCCATAAACAGTGGAGACTAGTGGGCTACAGTCCATGGGCAGATTCTTTGCCTTTTGAGCCACCAGGGAAGCCTTAAAATAATTGCAAAGAGTCAGACATGACTGACTAACACTTACTTCACTTCGCTGACATCACCATCAGGTGTATAACATAATGATTTAATGTTTGTATATGACCCAGAGAAGACTCTTGAGAGTCCCTTGGACTGCAAGGAGATCAAACCAGTCAATCCTAAAGGAAATCAGTCCTGAATATTCTTTGGAAGGACTGATGCTGAAGCTCTAATACTTTGACCACCTGACACAAAGAGTTGACTGATTAGAAAAGACTCTGATGTTGGGAAAGATTGAAAGCAGCAGGGAGAAGGGGATAACAGAGGATGAGATGGTTGGATGGCATCACCAACTCAACGGACATGAGTTTGAGCCAGCTCCAGGAGATGGTGAAGGACAGGAAAGCCTGGTGTGCTGCAGTCCATGGGGCTGCAGAGTCAGACATGACTGAGTGACTGAACAACAAGAAAGGGAAAGAAGAATCAATATATAAATAAACAGGTTCATAAAGATTTACTGAAGAATTATTATGAGAAATAAATTCTGCAGTAATTCAAAGGCAGAACTCTCACTCTTAGACCTCATAGAAGGTAGAAAATGGATGCTGGGACCCTGACTTTGTATAGAAACCATGGATGATGCTCCCTGGCTAGTACGAAAGACCAAGTGTCTCTGGCCTTGTCAAATTAGTGCATGTTTCTTATTTTCAGGAATACCTATTTGCTTAACATTTTTATGAGTGACCTATATTAGGAACAACGACTAATATACCACATATACAATAATGGGAAAGTCTGGGAAAATTAGATCTGAGGTCAAGAGCCTTTTTTAGAGGCAAAAGTGATCAACCTGAACCACCAAGGATTTGGGTAAAAGTCGAAGAAATTAATTCAAGTTTCTGTTTTATAATTAAAGAAATGTAATCTTTACCTTTGGAAATCACTTCATTTTGAGAATATTTGATTAAATCTGTGATATTTTTGACCTGGGTTAGACTTCACTGGTGGCTCAGATGGTAAAGAATCTGCCTGCAATGCGTGAGACTTGGGCTTGATCCCTGGCTTGGAGAAATACCCTGGAGAAGGAAATGGCAGCCCACTCCAGTATTCTTGTCTGGGAAATCCCATGGACAGAAGAGCCTGGCAAGCTACAGTGCATGGGGTCGCAAAGATTTGGACATGACTGAAAAACTAATATTTTCACTTTCAGACTCCCAAGAGGCCATCAAGAGGCATACAGATCCAATGAAACTGATGGAAAGGTAAAATAGGTAGTCAGCTGCCAAAATCCACTGCTATCAGTTTTTGACCATTTGGTAGATTTTATCCAATTAACCAATTTTAAGTCTCATATGTATTATCACATTCCACATCTGTCCACAAATTAGTTATGTAGAAGCCTTGTTATTACTGTTTAGTTGCTAAGTTGTGTCTGACTCTTTTGCAGCCTCATGGACTGTAGCCCATTAGGCTCCTCTGTCCATGGGATTTCTCAGGCAAGAATACTGGAGTGGGTTGCCATTTCCTTCTCCAGGGACTCTTCCCAACCCAGAGATTGTACCTCCTTGGCCGGTAGATTCTTTACCCCTGAACCACCTATTAAGACTCCAAAATATTACAGCTCAATCAAGACAGGGGTTTTTTTTTGATTCCACAAACTAATCTGGAAGAAGTGAGTAATCCAGGGCAGGTAAGCAAGTATGCTCGACCAACATATCCAGAGACTCAGGTTGGCCCTGTCATCCTTATTAGGTGTCTTTCTGTTTTTTCTCTCAAGGCCTAAGATCACTGACTGATCCAGTCTTTATAATTTTCTACATTAGAAGGGCAAAAGAGGGAACTGAAGGAAAATCAGCATTCATTGCCCTGACAGTAGTACATATCACTTCTATTTGCATGTCACAGTCAAAGGGCCACACCATATTGCAGAGGAAGCTGGGAAATTAAATGTCAAGATACAGAACCCTAAAACTTCCTGTGTGTATATGTGCATTTATCTATACATGTATATCTGAGTAGCTGAAGAATTCTGTTTATGTAAAGGGAAAAAGGAAGTAGTAGAGAGAAATAATGAACCATCTCTGTCACATATTATTTTCTGACTGTGGAAGCTGAATGTTAAAATTTGAAGTTAATTTAGTCATATCTTAGAAGTACACTCCATATGTTTTCCAACATATTCCAGTCTGTATATATTCTAAGGATAAAGCTAGTAAGATAGACTTAACCCGAGTTACAAAAAAAGAGCCAGTTTCACAGAAAATTTCCCTGTGCCAGTTGAGATTAAGGAAAACGAAGTATGGTGTTCAGTAATATAATAGTGAATCATATAAAATGGCAGTAAAAATAAACCAAGAACCATATTTTCGCACCCCTTATGATTCTATTTCATGTTCTAAATGATCTTATGATTTTTTGAAAATTATTTTCTTGGTCAACTTACTGTGTCATTTATTACTTCAGCTCTGTCAAATTCACAAAATTAAAGATCACTTAATGCTGAAGCATTTATTTTAGAAATATGTATACTATCATGTAAGAAACGAATCACCAGTCTATGTTCGATGCAGGATGCAGGATGCTTGGGGCTGGTGCATGGGGATGATCCGGAGGGATGATGTGGGGTGGGAGGGGGGTTCATGTTTGGGAGTTCATGTACACCCATGGTGGATTCATGTCAATGTATGCCAAAACCAATACAGTACTGTAAAGTAAAATAAAGTAAAAATAAAAATTAAAAAAAGAGAAAATTATATAACAGTTTAACAGATATTACTGAGTTCTGGAAGATAACATGATGGAATGGACTACAGTCTCCAGTTTCCATACAGTATGTCACTTTTCAGATTGGTTCCTTTTACCAGTGAATATACATTTACATTTCCATCATGTATTTTCCTGGCTAGATAGTTTATTTCTTTTCATCATATTCTACTGTCCAGATTTACCACAATTTATCTACCCATTCACTCGTGAAGTTATTTTCAAGTATTGACAGTTATGAATCTTGGTTGCTTCAGAGTTTAGGCAATACAAATAAAGCTGATATAAACATCAATATGCAGGTTTCTGTTGGGACATAAGATTTCAGCTATTTGAGGAAAATATCAAGGAGTATAACTACTCGATCATGTGACACAAGTATTTTTAGTTTTATAAGAGCCAAACTTCTCCAAAGTGATTGTAATATTTTGCAACCCTGCGTTCATGCATGCTAAGTCACTTCAATTGTGTCTGACTCTTTGTGATCCTGTAGCCTGTAGCCCACCAGGCTCCTGTGTCCATGGATTCTCCACACAAGAACACTGGAGTGGGCTGTCATGGCTTCCAGGAGATCTTTCTGAACCAGGGATCGAACCCGAGTCTCTTAAAGTGACTCCTGCATTAGCAGGTGGGTTCTTTTCCACTAGCACCACCTATTCCTACCAGCAATGAATAAGAGTTCCTGAGTCTCCCCATCCTTTCCAGCATTTGTTATTGTCAGTGTTTTGGATTTTTGCCACTCCAATAGATGCACAAAGGCATCACATTATTGTTTAACAATATGAGTTGAGCATAGTTTTATGCTTATTTGTCATTTATATATCTTCTTTGGTAAGCCATCTATTAAGGTCTTTGGCTTGATTTAATTGGTTGTTCATCTTCCTGTCATTCAATTTTAAGAGTTTCATATATGTTTAGAAAAATAATCTTTTATCAGATACGCATCTTATAAATATTTTCTCCCAGATGTGGCTGTCTTCTCATTCCCTTGACAGCATCTTTCACAGAGCAGAAAATTTTAATTTTAGTGAATTCCAGACACTCAGTGTTTTCTATCATAGGTCTTGCCTTTGATATCATATCTAAAAAGTCATAGCCAAACCCAAGGTCATCTAGATTTTTTTCTATATGTTATTTGCTAGGAGTTTTATAGTTTTGCATATGGTTTTGCATAGTCTTACATTTGTAAGACGTAAGATGGTGGAGTAGAAGGACCCGCCCTCATCTTCTGTGAGAACTTCAAAATTGAAACTTGCTGCTAAATAACCACCGACAGGAAAATGTTGGATCCCCCCAAGAAAAAGATACCCCATGTCCAAGGGCAAAGGAGAAGCCCAATAGGATGGTAGGAAGGGGAAAAACACATTTAGAATCAAACCCCATACCCACTAGAGATGCTTGGAAAGCTCAAACAAAACCTTGTGTGCACCAGGACCCAGAGACCCTGAAGAGACTGAGCCAGACCTGCCTTTTTGTTTTGAGCGTCTCCTGCTGTGGAGGCATGGGTCAGCAGTGGCCTGAATGGGGACTGGGGCTTTGGCTGCAGAAGATCTGGGAGGCACCGCATGTGGCAGAAGTCCTCTTGGAGGAGATCGCCGTTAACCCCACCATAGAACCACTGAGGAGATGACCCACAAACTGGAGAATGATCATATAAGAGAAGTTCTTGCATTGTTACAAAAGAAAGGAGCAGTGATCCCACATGAGACTGAGCCAGACTTGCCTGTGAATGTCCAGGAGTCTTCAGCAGAGGTGCGTGTTGACATGGCCCACTGCAGGGCCAGGGGCGCTGAATACAACAGTGCAGGCATAAATCCTTTTGAAGGAGGTCTACCATACCATGGGCTTCCCTGGTGGCTCAGGTGGTAGAGTGTCTGCCTGCAATGCAGGAGACCTGGGTTCTATCCCTGGATCAAGAAGATCCCCTGGAGAAGGAAATGGCAAACCACTCCAGTACTCTTGCCTGGAAAATTCCATGGGCAGAGGAGCCTGGTAGGCTACAGTTCATGGGATCACAAAGAGTTGGATAGGACTGAGTGACTTCACTTTTCTTTCTTTCACTATACCATAGTTTGGCCTCAGACCAAATACCAGGGAGGGAACCCAGCTCCATCCATCAATAGAAAATTGGATGAAAGATTTACTGGCCCTGCCATCAGAACAAGACCTAGATTCCCTCCACAGTGGTCCCTCCCTTCAAGAAGCTTCTATATGCCTCTTATCCTTATCCACAAGAGGGCAGACAGAATGAAAATGACCACAGAAAACTAACCCAACTGATTACATGGATCACAGTCTTGTCTAACTCAATGAAACTATGAGCCATGCCTTGTAGGGCCACCCAAGATGGACAAGTCATGCTGGAGAGTTCTGACAAAATGTGGTCCTCCATACCATGGGCTTCCCTGGTGGCTCAGGTGGTAGAGTGTCTGCCTGCAATGCAGGAGACCTGGGTTCTATCCCTGGATCAAGAAGATCCCCTAGAGAAGGAAATGGCAACCTACTCCAGTACTCTTGCCTGGAAAATTCCATGGACAGAGGAGCCTGGTAGGCTACAGTTCATGGGATCACAAAGAGTTGGATAGGACTGAGTGACTTCACTTTTCTTTCTTTCACTATACCATAGTTTGGCCTCAGACCAAATACCAGGGAGGGAACCCAGCTCCATCCATCAATAGAAAATTGGATGAAAGATTTACTGGCCCTGCCATCAGAACAAGACCTAGATTCCCTCCACAGTGGTCCCTCCCTTCAAGAAGCTTCTATATGCCTCTTATCCTTATCCACAAGAGGGCAGACAGAATGAAAATGACCACAGAAAATTAACCCAACTGATTACATGGATCACAGTCTTGTCTAACTCAATGAAACTATGAGCCATGCCTTGTAGGGCCACCCAAGATGGACAAGTCATGCTGGAGAGTTCTGACAAAATGTGGTCCGCTGGAGAAGGGAATGGCAAACCACTTCAGTATTCTTGCCTAGAGAGCCCATGAAAAGCATGAAAAGGCAAAAAGATAGGACACTGAAAGATGAACTCCAAGCTGGTTGGGCTTCCCTTGTAGCTCAATTTGTAAAGAATCTGCCTACAATGCAGGAGACCTGGGTTCAGTTCCTGGATTAGGAAGATCCTCTGGAGAAGGAAATGGCAACCCACTCCAGTATTCTTGCCTGGAGAATCCCATGGGCTGTAGCCTGCCAGGCTCCCCTGTCGATGGGGTCACAAGAGTTGGACACGACTTAGCAACTAAACCACAACCACCAGGTTGGTTTGTGTCCAGTATGCTGCTGGAGAAGAGAGGAGAAATAACTTCAGAAACAGTAAAGAGACAGAGCCAAACGGAAGTGAAGTGAAGTCGTTCAGTCGTGTCCAACTCTTTGTGACCCCATGGACTGTAACCTGTCAGGCTCCTCTGTCCACGGGATTTTCCAGGCAAGAATACTGGAGTGGGTTGCCATTTCCTTCTCCAGGGATCTTCCCGACCCAGGGATTGAACCCGGGTCTCCCGCATTGTAGACAGACGCTTTTACCGTCTGAGCCAAGAGACAGAGCCAAAGGGAAAGCAGCACCCATTTGTCGATGTGACTGGTGACGGAAGCCAAGTCCAATGCTTTCAAGAACAATATTGCTTATGAACCTGGAATATTAGATCCATGAATCAAGGTAAATTGGAAGTGGTCAAACAGGAGATGGCAAAAGTGAACATTGGCATTTTAGGATTCAGTGAACTAAAATGGACTGGAATGGGTGAATTTAATTCAGATCACCATTACATCTACTACTGTGAGCAAGAATCCCTTACATGCAATGGAGTAGCCATCATAGTCAACAAAAGATTCCAAAATGTAGAACTTGGGTGCCATCTCAAAAATGACAGAATGATCTCAATTCATTTTCAAAGCAAACAAAGTCAATATCAAAGTAATCCAAAGTCTATGCCCCAACCACTAATGCCGAAGAAGCTGAAGTTGAATGGTTCTATGAAGACCTACAAGACCTTCTAAAACTAACACCAAAAACAAGACGTCCTTTTTATCCTAGGGGACTGGAATGCAAAAGTGGAAGAGATACCTAGAGTAACAGGCAGATTCGGCCTTCGAGTACAAAATGAAGAAAGGCAAAGGCTAATAAAGTTTTGTCAAGCGAACCCACTGGTCATAGCAAACACCCTCATCCAACAACACAAGAGAAGACTCTACACATGGACATCATCAGATGGTCAATACCAAAATCAGATTGATTATATTCTTTGCAGCCGAAGATGGTGAAACTCTTTAC
>SJYX01011913.1:413881-424013 GCA_006410675.1 Oreotragus oreotragus
AAAGTAGGAAGTCTAGAAACACCTGGAGTAACAGGCAAATTTGGCCTTGGAGTACAGAATGAAGCAGGGCAAAGGCTAATAGCGTTTTACCAAGAGAACAAACACCCTCATCCAACAACAAAAGAGAAGACGCTACACATGGACATCATCAGATTGTCAATACTGAAATCAGATTGATTATATTCTTTGCAGCCAAAGATGGAGAAGCTGTATACAGTCAGCCAAAACAAGACCAGGAGCTGACTGTGGCTCAGATAATGAAATGTTGAGTACTGTATGTTAATTGAGGCTAGTATCTATCATACCTCATGCTTAAATTATAGCAGGTAGATATATATCATACCCTTTTTCCACCCAGGATCCCATGGAAATTCCACATTTTATTCCTTCACCATGCCTTCTTGACTGTGACAGTTTCTCTGACTTTATTTTTGATGACCTTGATAGTTTTGAGGATTACAAGTCAGATTTTTGTAAAAAAAAAAAAAAAAAAAGAATGTAAGAAGAGAAAAATTTCTCAATAGATATTTTTTCTGATATTTTACTGATGATTTAACTAGGGTTATGGGTTTTGTGAGAAAGAGTACAGGAGTAAAGTAGCATTTTTCTCCCAAATATCAAGGATACACATACTATCAACATGGCTTATCCTTGCTAGTATTGACCTTAGTCCCTTGGCTGATGCAGGGTTTGTCAGATTTCTCCACTGTTTTTTTTTTTTTTTTTTTCTCCCTTTCCATACTGAATTCTGTGGAAGAAATCCACTTTGTGCAACCAGCACTTAAGAAATGAAAAGTTCCATCTTCTTGAGATGAGCTATCTACATAAATTATTCTGAATTCGTCTACAAGGGAAATGTGATATTTATTTACTTAACTTGTTCTGTCATTTATTTGTATCAATGTGAACTCATAAATATTTCATATTTTGGATTATAATTTTATCCTACATTAGATCAAATTTTTCCTACCTTTTCCACTGAAATTGCTGTTGGCTGGTTTGAGTATCTGTTTAATAAAACCACATAATTGCTATTTTTTTGTTTTTACCACTTTCTTACCTTTTGACACCATAAAATTCCCTAGGCTCATTGTATATTTCCTGACCCAGTCTTAGAATTAGTATTTAATGCTAAATGTAGCATTTATTTATAGAGTGGGGTAGACCTTGATCTTTTCAATAAAAAGCAATAATAATGTGTATAAACTATATTGTATCACTTTTCATTATCCAATTTCAAGTATAATAAAAAGTATTTCTAATATACTTTACAAAAGTATTCTTTCAAAGTTCATATTTATGTACTATTGCTTTGATGAACTGAAGGCAGTTTGTGCTGTGCCAAGTTACTCCAGTCGTGGTCTATTCTTTGTGACCCTATGGACCACAGCCCACCAGGCTCCTCTGTCCATGGGATTCTCCAGGCAATACTGGAGGGGTTGCCATTGTCTCCTCCAGGGCATCTTTCCAAAGCAGGGATTGAACGTCCTCTTAAGTCTCCTGCATAGGGAGGTGGGTTCTTTACCCCTGGTGTCACCTAGACACTTATAAAATGAAACCCACCTGTGAAAATTCAGATTAATTCAAGATGCCAAACATCCAAATTGTTGCTTAGTACTTCCCATTTCCTATTATAAGTTCATGGTTCTAGAAAGTTCTTTTACACAAGAAAGTAAGTTCTTTATACATACTATTGTTACAGCTTTTCAGAAGTATATTTTAAATGAATGTGTAGGCTTATAGCATTTTTTACAAAACATGGTATGACATAATGTGGATCATATTTTGAAATTTAAAATTCCATTCTATGTTCTCCTCATATCAAGAGAAAATCATGATATACAAGTTGAAGGATTAACCGTGAAAATAACAATTTCAAAGTGAATATTTCTAGAGAAAAACTGTCCGTGTAACAGGCCATATAAGTGGAGTCCCTCAAAAATCATTACATTGTCCTAATACATTTGACTTTCAGATTTTATTTTCTAGTGGTCTCTTCAGCATTTTGGTCATTACTGAGTATGATGTATCATTCTTGGAGCTCTTTTGTCAAAGCCAGTAAAAGTTAGAGTCTAAGTAAATATGTCAAATTAAAGCTAATTACTTGAAATTTATCATTAGTAAATGGCCTGCTATACTTTCTATCATTTGTAGGCAATCAGAAAATATTGAAACTAAATAAAATGTATGCACAAGGACACGAGGGAAGAATGTAATGCTAACCAATATAAAAGTTATAAAATATGTAGGGCAGGAAGCTGAATGCAGTGTTTTACATTTCTCAAATTAGTATTATGATAGAAGAAAATTAAACTCGTGCCTGTTTGCAGAACAATCACAAAAATTTTTCTCCCTTTTAGGAGAACTGTAACTTTTGGGATCTACACCTGGAAGTATTTCCCCTTCACCTTGCACTCAGATAGTTTTCATCCTTAAACCTAGGCATCTTATTCAAAACCTTTTCAGAAGAACATAGTATGAGGGCTTTTATCTTGCCAACAAAGATAGCTTACTCAAGAATTTCCAATGTAATTTGCCTCTTTCATTAAAAAGCAATCTCTTAAATTCTAATCGGGTCAGAATAAAATACCTTTATTCATCTAATATATATTTGTTCATGTATTTGTTCAGATTCTGAAACAGAACTTTCTGTTGAGGCCTTGACAAGCCTCTCTTAAAAATATTTTATTCATCACATTTCAGAATCCAAATGAAGCTAGTCTGTCAATCTTCACTTACACAAAGTATAATTAGACACATTTTGGATTTCCCTTTTTACTTATATTGGGATACTGCATATCTTGCCAAAAAAAAAAGAGATTGTTATCAGATCTACTTTTCTCTGGCTATGATGAGCAGTTAGCCAGTGGTTATTCTCTTAATTGTGATATAATTTATACATAATCTTATTTCAGAGTGCCTTCTTAATTTGAAACAAGTTCAGTTCCAGTCCCAGCCACTTTTTTTTTAATCTAAATGTAAGGAGATTATGTATCTTAACTGAGCCTAATATCTATTATGCAAACATACTTTAAAACTCATGTCAAAACCATGAAATACAGGATTTTTTTTTTTGCAATGTCAAAACCATGCAATATAGCTTTTTTTTTTTTTTTTTTAAGAAAAGCTGAATTAGTGAATTGTTTGAAACAGTGGCATCAGATTCTCCTAAAGCATAAACTCTTCTCCTGGATTACATGTTTCAATTCTGGAATCTGTACTAGCATATTTCATAAGTCATTTAGTGAATAGAAGCAATGACATTTATTAAGTAATCCAGCAGCAATCAGTAAAATAAAGAATACAGCACTGTGAAGAGATATCAGAAGACTGCTTAAACACTGAGAGCATTTGCCTAATGCAATGAATAATACCAAGGTCATTTTTCAGCTATGACTTCCACTGTGAATGATGCGAAATGATCTTCCTAGTAGACTTGCAGTCAATTATATGCTTCTAGCTATTTCTAGTGGAAATTCTAAAGTGAAAAGTCAAATTAAGTAGTCATGTTCTTATCCAACGCTTACCTTTTAATTTTCAGATTAACAATAAAAGCCTATATATATAAAACCTATAATCCATAATTAACAATGTATTACAAAATTTCCATATGCTTAACAGTATATAGCATAATGCCTATCCTTTAAAGTCATAGAGAAAAATCCTTTAAAGTCATAGAGAAAAATATAAATTTTAAAGAGGGAAAAGGGAAGGCCATTTAATAAACACTAGCCTTCACATGGAAAACCTAACTGAATTGGAATTATTTAAACTAGAGAATAATCGACTGTAAGGTGACTCACTGTTGAATATAGAATGTATAATTACGAGGAGAATGCCAACTTGTTCTGCATTCACCAAGAAAAAAATTAGAAATGTGTTAAATATCCTCCTTCCATTCTAGCCCCCTCCCCCACTTCCATCCCCATCTTCTCTGTATGGATCAAACAATTTAAATTGAAAATAGGACAACATCATTTCAGGGTATGCGTATCTAATCTTTCAAACACTGTAGTGGAAATTTTGCTTCTGTGTTAATACAAGATAGCATGTAGTAAATGTCTTATGTGTTTCAAAATGAACAACTGGCCATTTATTCTTCAAATAAGGTCCTACGTTTTGAAACACAGAATATAAAATGACTGTTAAAAAATGCAACAGCGTTTGGGGAGTGTGAAATGATTAAATCATGTTAAAGAAAGGGAAAGAGAGATAATGAGAAAGAGATTTTTTGAGGTAGATACTTTTTAGATGTACTTATTGAGCAAAGAAAGAGACAAAAACACTGGCAAAGCAGTTTTCTGGGCTTACAGGGAAAAGAAAAGGGGGCTTCCCCGGTGGTCCAGTGGCTAAGAGTCTGCCTTGAAAGGCAAGGGACACCAGTTGGATACCTGTTCTGAGAATATCCAACATGGCAACCAAGCCCGTTGGCCACAGCTACTGAAGCCCGCTAAGAAGCCTCCACGAGAAGCCTGTGCACCTCGACAAAGAGCAGGCCCTGGTCTCTGCAACTAGAGAAACTGCACAGCAACAAAGACCCTGCGCAGCCAAAAATAAACAAACACATTAATCAATTAAAATACCCCTTTTAAGGGCGTCCTTAAAAAAAAAAAAAGAAAAGCACTGCAGAGGTGGCAAAGGCAGTATATTTTTCTATCATTTTTCTTCCTACTTTCTGCCAACAATCATTCAGTAACAAATTATAAACAGAATGAAACTTAAAGGGTGACTACCTGCAGAAGTCACAGTTTGTGCCCAGTGGGAGTCACAGGATTTGGGAGGCTTCCTAGTGTTTTGAGTTTACGTCTAGGGGAAACAAAATAGGCTGGAAGGTTGACACTGACTACAATTTAAGTTTTTCTCTGTCTATCCCTATACATATGGCATGATTGATTACAAGGCAGATTTACAGGTAGCAATCTATTACTATTAAGATTGGTATTCTTATTCCAAATATACCCTGTTATAATCCAAATATACCCTGAAAATGTGTTAAAATGTTATCTCTAATAAATGCCTTCCTAGTCTATTAAAATAAACATGGCAAAAAAATAAAAATAAAAACAAAAAAAATAATAAAATAAACATGGCCCTGCCACTTGATGCCAGTAATGGGTTGACAAAAGGCTACAACATCAAATATAAGAGCTAATACATTTCTACCCAAATGCCTGGCTCCATTTGAAGGTAACTGACAGAAAGTCTTTGACAATGATGAATCTTATCAAAACACTGCCTGAAGATTGCTTTGCAAACTGGAATTCTTTACATTTCTGCCAGATTACCCTCGATGCACCCCTTCGTTTTCTCTTACAAATCACTTTTTTCTCATCTTCCCCAAAAGAATGATGAAAAATTTTTTTTTTTTTTCTCCCTTTCCATACTGAATTCTGTGGAAGAAATCCACTTTGTGCAACCAGCACTTAAGAAATGAAAAGTTCCATCTTCTTGAGATGAGCTATCTACATAAATTATTCTGAATTCGTCTACAAGGGAAATGTGATATTTATTTACTTAACTTGTTCTGTCATTTATTTGTATCAATGTGAACTCATAAATATTTCATATTTTGGATTATAATTGTATCCTACACTAGATCAAATTTTTCCTACCTTTTCCACTGAAATTGCTGTTGGCTGGTTTGAGTATCTGTTTAATAAAACCACATAATTGCTATTTTTTTGTTTTTACCACTTTCTTACCTTTTGACACCATAAAATTCCCTAGGCTCATTGTATATTTCCTGACCCAGTCTTAGAATTAGTATTTAATGCTAAATGTAGCATTTATTTATAGAGTGGGGTAGACCTTGATCTTTTCAATAAAAAGCAATAATAATGTGTATAAACTATATTGTATCACTTTTCATTATCCAATTTCAAGTATAATAAAAAGTATTTCTAATATACTTTACAAAAGTATTCTTTCAAAGTTCATATTTATGTACTATTGCTTTGATGAACTGAAGGCAGTTTGTGCTGTGCCAAGTTACTCCAGTCGTGGTCTATTCTTTGTGACCCTATGGACCACAGCCCACCAGGCTCCTCTGTCCATGGGATTCTCCAGGCAATACTGGAGGGGTTGCCATTGTCTCCTCCAGGGCATCTTTCCAAAGCAGGGATTGAACGTCCTCTTAAGTCTCCTGCATAGGGAGGTGGGTTCTTTACCCCTGGTGTCACCTAGACACTTATAAAATGAAACCCACCTGTGAAAATTCAGATTAATTCAAGATGCCAAACATCCAAATTGTTGCTTAGTACTTCCCATTTCCTATTATAAGTTCATGGTTCTAGAAAGTTCTTTTACACAAGAAAGTAAGTTCTTTATACATACTATTGTTACAGCTTTTCAGAAGTATATTTTAAATGAATGTGTAGGCTTATAGCATTTTTTACAAAACATGGTATGACATAATGTGGATCATATTTTGAAATTCAAAATTCCATTCTATGTTCTCCTCATATCAAGAGAAAATCATGATATACAAGTTGAAGGATTAACCGTGAAAATAACAATTTCAAAGTGAATATTTCTAGAGAAAAACTGTCCGTGTAACAGGCCATATAAGTGGAGTCCCTCAAAAATCATTACATTGTCCTAATACATTTGACTTTCAGATTTTATTTTCTAGTGGTCTCTTCAGCATTTTGGTCATTACTGAGTATGATGTATCATTCTTGGAGCTCTTTTGTCAAAGCCAGTAAAAGTTAGAGTCTAAGTAAATATGTCAAATTAAAGCTAATTACTTGAAATTTATCATTAGTAAATGGCCTGCTATACTTTCTATCATTTGTAGGCAATCAGAAAATATTGAAACTAAATAAAATGTATGCACAAGGACACGAGGGAAGAATGTAATGCTAACCAATATAAAAGTTATAAAATATGTAGGGCAGGAAGCTGAATGCAGTGTTTTATATTTCTCAAATTAGTATTATGATAGAAGAAAATTAAACTCGTGCCTGTTTGCAGAACAATCACAAAAATTTTTCTCCCTTTTAGGAGAACTGTAACTTTTGGGATCTACACCTGGAAGTATTTCCCCTTCACCTTGCACTCAGATAGTTTTCATCCTTAAACCTAGGCATCTTATTCAAAACCTTTTCAGAAGAACATAGTATGAGGGCTTTTATCTTGCCAACAAAGATAGCTTACTCAAGAATTTCCAATGTAATTTGCCTCTTTCATTAAAAAGCAATCTCTTAAATTCTAATCGGGTCAGAATAAAATACCTTTATTCATCTAATATATATTTGTTCATGTATTTGTTCAGATTCTGAAACAGAACTTTCTGTTGAGGCCTTGACAAGCCTCTCTTAAAAATATTTTATTCATCACATTTCAGAATCCAAATGAAGCTAGTCTGTCAATCTTCACTTACACAAAGTATAATTAGACACATTTTGGATTTCCCTTTTTACTTATATTGGGATACTGCATATCTTGCCAAAAAAAAAAGAGATTGTTATCAGATCTACTTTTCTCTGGCTATGATGAGCAGTTAGCCAGTGGTTATTCTCTTAATTGTGATATAATTTATACATAATCTTATTTCAGAGTGCCTTCTTAATTTGAAACAAGTTCAGTTCCAGTCCCAGCCACTTTTTTTTTAATCTAAATGTAAGGAGATTATGTATCTTAACTGAGCCTAATATCTATTATGCAAACATACTTTAAAACTCATGTCAAAACCATGAAATACAGGATTTTTTTTTTTGCAATGTCAAAACCATGCAATATAGCTTTTTTTTTTTTTTTTNCCAAGGAACTCTCAAGAGTCTTCTCCAACACCACAGTTCAAAAGCATCAATTTTTTGGCACTCAGCTTTCTTCACAGTCCAAATCTCACATCTATACATGACCACTGGAAAAACCATAGCCTTGACTAGATGGACCTTTGGAAACAACCTAAATGCCCATCAATAGATAAATGAATAATAAAACTGTGTCATTCATATATATATAAACACACACACACACATACACATGTATATATATATACACGCAATGAAATTATTAGCCGTAAAGAGAAAAACATTCTGCCACTTGCAACTATGTGGATAGACGTAGAAGCTAATATGCCTAATGGAATACGTCAGAGAAGACAAATACTGTATGTCATCACTTAAATGCAGAACCTAGTAAATAAAACAAACAAACAAAAAAAAACAAAAAGGATATAGATATAAACTATATATAGATACACAGAATAAATTAGTGGTTACCAGTGGAAGAGAGTTGGAGAGAGAAGCAAAACAGTGGTATGGTGTTAAGAGATACAAACTACTATGTATAAAATAAATAAGCAACAAGGATATATTATATAGAACAGAGAAATATTTTGTAAATATTTTGAAATTATTTTGCCATTATTTTGTAATATCTTTAGTTGGAGTAGAATTTATAAAAATATGAAAAACTATGTCATACTCAATTGTGTTGTACCTCTTAATTATACATGATTTTTATTTTAAAAATAAGTAAATTTATAAAAATTAAAAAAAAACAGTAATCTTAACCAGCCAATCAGTAGATCCCATTATAATTAGATAAACATGCTTAAGGTATAATTCTAAATAAGCATTACTATGGAAATATTATCCATCTGCCCACAACACTTCACTTAGGATATCTTGGCTTCCTGAATCTACCGTACCTCTGTAAATTTGCTGTTTCCTTTAACCCATGGCTTCCTGGGAGTTGCAGTTTTGTCTAGGATTAAAACATGATGTCCAAGAGAGGAGGAACAGCATTACACTATACAGACCAAAGAGTACTTGAGGTTACTTTATCCAGTTTGGCAGAGCCCTTGCATCTTGGAATCAAAGGGCTGACTCTGTACAAGGTATGAAGCTTTATTCTAATTTTTTGTTATAGAAAGTAAGATCAAACTCCAGCCTAGTAATGATTTTATCAATTCAAATCTATTCCACAATTATTTTTTTCTTTTCCCGATTATATTTCCTTTTCATTTGATAATGCAATTTTGAAATTTTCTCTTTTACTGTATCTTCAAGAAACATTTTTTGGGGAGAGTATAAGCTGCAATCAAAAAACTACCTTTAATTGACAGTCCTGTTGCTTCACTATGAAGATATCAAAACTTATTTTGACCATGGAGCAGGGATACACCCTTCCTAGGCAGCTATGAAAACTGAAAGCCACAGTGATTCAATGGGTTGTAGAAGATGAAACAACTGGAAATTGGTGGAGTGTGATTACAGATCAGGTATCCAGTTTTCACTGTAATCATTTTCCAATCTTACAAGTGATAAAAATTTAAATGATGTATATTGTTAGTAACAACTGTAATAACACAGCAAAAGGATAGCAGTAAGTGATTATTGGAATTAAGTGATATTGTAAGTTTCTCTAGTGCTTCATGGTGAAGAAATTGACAAAAATTTATTATGAGATTTGAGATATACAGTCAAAATGTAAGAAGCAAACTGTTCCACATGTGCCATTAAAAGAGGTAGGGAGTGTGCAAATGAGTAGTTCTAAGAAGTAATGCAATTAAATAAAAATTATATTTCCAGGTAAGAGTGGAAACAAATTTACAGTCTCTAATATATTTGTCTCTAAAGATTAAAAAAAATAATCAAACACTTTATATTAGTATCTTTGAGTAAGAACACCAGCCACCATTTTGTTATAGAGTAAACTTAAGTACTCTGCATATAAGTTAAATAAGGAGGGAGACAATATACAGCCTTGACATACTCCTTTTCCTATTTAGAACCAGTCTGTTGTTCCATGTCCAGTTCTAACTGTTGCTTCCTGACCTGCATACAGATTTCTCAAGAGGCAGGTTAGGTGGCCTGGTATTCCCATCTCTTCCAGAATTTTCCAGTTTATTGGGATCCACACAGTCAAAGGCTTTGGCATAGTCAATAAAGCAGAAATAGATGTTTTTCTGGAACTCTCTTGCTTTTTCCATGATCCAGCGGATGTTGGCAATTTGATCTCTGGTTCCTCTGCCTGTTCTAAAACCAGCTTGAACATCAGGGAGTTCACGGTTCACATATTGCTGAAGCCTGGCTTGGAGAATTTTGAGCATTACTTTACTAGCGTGTGAGATGAGTGCAATTGTGTGGTAGTTTGAGCATTCTTTGGCATTGCCTTTCTTTGG
>SJYX01011913.1:430687-449068 GCA_006410675.1 Oreotragus oreotragus
TAAATTCCAAATTTTGTATGTCGAAGCTCTAAGTTTCAATGTGATGGTGTTTGGAAATGGGGCTTTGTGTACTAAGCTAATTAAGTTTCAGTAAGATCATGAGGATGAAGCCCTTATGATGAGATTGGTGCTCTTATTGGAAGAGAAAGCCAGCAGAGCTCTCACTCTCTACCATGTGAGGACACAGTGAGCTGGTGGACATCTGGAAGCCAATAAGAGGGCCCCACTGGAACCAAATTGCTTGACACTTTTCTTAGACTTCCCAGTCTCCAAAACTATGAGAAAGACATACCTGTATTTAAGTCATCCAAGTCTCTGTTATTTTTGGTTACAACAGCCAGAGAAGACTAACACACATAACCATTCTATCAGTTTCTCATTTCCATCCTCCATTTAGATACTTTCTAGTCTATCACGCAGAAATAGAAATTAGGATAGCATATGGCGGTACTCACAGAAAGGATCTGTACCTTGTGAGCAGAAAGTGTTAAAACTCTTGATTTTCATACTTTTTTGATTCTCTAGGATGAAAATTATCTCATTCAGCAGTTCTTAGTGGGGATGGGGTGGGAGCAAGCCTGGAGATAGGAACAGGAAGAGGGATAGCATTCTCTGAGGCCCCTTATTCAAAATGAGTAGGTTCAAAGTAGAATGCAGACATGTATATTTTGAATAAAGTTCTTCAACTCTGGGCTAGTGTTACGGTAAGGTATCCGAGATACACTCTTTAGCACAACATTTAAGGAAGCACCAAAAAGTTCAGTAATCAAGATTACTAACTATTTATCATTTCAACATAGTATTTTACTGAAATATTTTTAAATGCAAAAAAACAGTGTTGAAAAAAATAAAAAATTAAAGCCAGGATGTTACCCTGTACTTGCATGACCCTGTCTCACTTACCTCATCCTGATCCAACCCTATTGCAATAAAACCTTATTTATAAAAACAGAGGCCACCCATGGGGCATTGCTTCCCAATTTGATTTTTTTTAATATTTAAAAATATTGCATTACTTAAATTTTATATGAAAGTGTTAGTCACTCAGTTGTGTCTGACTCTTAGCAACTCCATGGGCTACAGCCACTAGGCTCCTCTGTCCATATGATTTTCCAGGCAAAAATACTGGAGTGGGAAGCCATCCCTTTTCCAGGGAATCTTCCCAACCTAGGAATCGAATCTGGGTCTCTTGCACTGCAGGCAGATTATTTACTATCTAAGCCACCAGGGAAGCCCAGATATATTTATGCACAAATATTGTTTGTCTTGATTATTGAGATTTTCTTGATACTCGTTTCAATTTTACACCCCAGACAAAGTGGCTCACTTGCTTTAATTCAGTCTCAAACATGGAAAGAAACTAAAAGCATTCTATCATTTTTGAGAATTAATTCATAAAACATTTTTAAAAAGAGTAAGAAGTAAGCTAGGTGGAGAAAAAACAAATCACAATTTCAGCTTGGAACAATATAGGATCAAGTCTGTAATTACCAGAAATTAGAGTACATACTATATGCCTCAACTCAGCTTTAGATCTGAGAGCCTTCAGCACTCAAATACATGAAGAGGGGCTCTAAAAGCCATCAAAGCACTCTATTTTTAGCAGGTACTTGTTATAAGAAAATGTATCCTCTCTCATACATGAATGATTAAACTAGGGTGGAAAATATGAAGAGTCCAATGCAAAAGAAAAGGGTAGCATTATTTCAGAAGAGAATCAATATTTTGAAAATAATACAAAAAATATATAAGGATTTTAAAAATATCAGCTCCATGTTTTAAAATTTTCATATATAAATGCCTGTATGAATCAACATTAAAATATCATAAAAAGAAGTAGCTCAGATGAAGGCAATTAACTAAGATGAAGGCTGAGATGAAAGAGCAAGTTAAGAAAATGATTTTAAGGACACAAAAATGGAACAGATTAATTTAACTTACTGTAAAAAGAATTTAAAGAGCAGAAATGACTAAGAAAATTAACTTTTTAATATGTGATACAGAGACCAACTTCAAAAGTTATTCCAGATTTTTTTCCGGAGGAAGAAAAATAAACACAAAAATACCAATATTAAGAAAATATAATAAATATGGAAAAAGAGAATATTCTTTAAATATAGAGATGCAAGTTGATAATACAATACCAATAAATTTAGTTAAACCAATAAGCAAAATTATGAAAAGGAAACAGCATAGATTTAAAACAAAGGAACTAAACATGAAGCTCAAAATAATGCATAATATACAAAATAGGTGAAAATTAAAACATAGATATATCTTGGTACAGTTTTTGAATTTCAAAAAATGTGTGTATATATATAATTAATGTATATAGAACAAAAATAAGACTGGCTTAAACACAAATATTTAGGCGGTGCTTAAAGAGAATTATAAAATATTAACTGTGAGATGAAAGAAAAAAAGAAAAGGCAATAGGTCTAAAATGGAAAATAAATAACATTATTTTCCCTAAGCTAATATATGCATTTAATGAAATTACAAACAATATCTTAAATGAGATGTTCTGAAATTGATCAAGAAATTTGAAATTCCATAAGAAAGTATAAATGCTTGAGAATGGCTATGAGATTACTTCAAGAGTAAATAATAAAGCATTCTTGACATATATTCAACATATTTTGAAAATGTAATGATATTTTATAGAAGAATAAACATTCAGACCAATGATAAAAGATAATGGGAAACAAATACAATGGTATATGACAAAGTTTAACACAGTGCTTGTAAAGCAACCACAAGTTTGTTAATTTTGTTAAAGAGTACATTACTTGTTAAATGTTACTTAAAAATTAGGTGGGCTTCCCTGGTGGCTCAGCTGGTAAAGAATCTGCCTGTATAACAGAAGACCTGGGTTTGATTCCTGGGTTGGGAAAATCTCCTGGAGAAGGGAATGGCAACCCATATTCCAGTATTCTTGCCTGGAAAATCGCATGAACAGAGGAGCCAGGTGGCTACAGTCCATGGGTTTGCAGAGAGTTGCACAAACAAATCTATGAAGCTTAATCTAATCTCACAAAATATCTTAATATCAATGGATTAAAAAAATGAACAGTTAAGAGTAAAAACTAAAAGGAAATGAAATAATTTAAAACAAGATCACACAACTTCAAAGCAATCAGCAAAAAAGGGAAAAAGGCAAAAAACAGCATCATGAAACTGATGTATAAAGAGTAAGAAATACTCACAAAAAAGCATAAATTTAAAATGCAGAAGTGAGATAAAGTAGGAGTTATAATAAATATAAATGGATTAAAAGTATAGGCTATCATATTTTGGACTGAATAAGGCCAGCTATGGGAAGGTATGATTTTCCCTTCAAAGCTCCAAGTAAAAAGAAGGGCAGAGAAAAAGGTAATTCATTTAAAGTCCATATATAAAAAACTTGATCCACAATCCTACCTTCACACTTTTGCACACACGGTCTTTTAACCATGCAAGGAAAAGAGAAAAAAGGAAGAAAAAGAAATCCTGGAGAATTTTTCTCCTATGAAATTATAGTATATTTATGGAAAGAATTAGAAAGGCTAAAAGAAGTGTTGTCTCTCCAGGGCAAAATCCTCCACTATAACATAGGAAGTTCTATGTGCATTTCCCATACCTCATCTTAGGAAAACCAAACTCTGCTCCCCACAGCCGTAAGGCAGTAATAAAATAAATTAAACAAACTGGGCGGGTTTCAAAATAGAAGCATGTATGAGATTGGGTATTATTTAAATTTGTAACTTCAAACATAGAGATTGAGTATTTAAATATTATATTTTTGTAATAAATTGTTCCTTCTATATAAACAGGAAAGCTGGAATTATTTTCTTTGCCCAAAAATGTCAATAACGAGTTTTGTTTCTTGGAGAATAAATATGTAACAGAGAAATGGGGTTTGAATTCTCACCTAAGAGCAATATGTTCATGTCACTAATTATCGAAAACATGAAGAAAAATTTTTTAATAATCTTGTAATCACTAATTCTCAAATATTTGCATAATTCTGATATATTGATACTGTCATATTTGGTACACACTACTAAGCAGCAACACAATTCAATAGCTTCTATTCTTGACTTTACTGAAACTGCCAGTTATAATTAACAATGGCAAACTCAATGATGATCAGTTCAGTTCAGTCGCTCAGTCATGTCCGACTCTGTTACCCCATGAATCGCAGCACGCCAGGGCTCCCTGTCCATCACCAACTCCTGGAGTTCACTCAAACTCATGTCCATCGAGTCAGTGATGCCATCCAGCCATCTCATCCTCTGTCTGATAGTTCTACTCATAATGGTTTAAATCAGATATTTTGTAATTGAATTCACAAATAGTCTAGTTTTGGAAAAATATTTCAGAAAGTCATGTCCTTAGAAAATAAACATTAACACAGAAAAAAGGACCACATGAGCTCCTCAAATATACATTTGGGACAAACAAATCAATGTATACACTTAGGTTAATACATGTGCATACATTTGCAGAGAAATCACATTGTGAATAATACTTAACTATGTGTGTTAATGTCAAGCGAAAAGATAAGTTCCTTAATTCAACATTTGCTGGTGAAAAGAGGTGGGGATTTTGCTCTGAGTGACATAAGCATATTGATTTCTTCTAATAGTTCAAGAATTTCTAGGTCTCTATATCCTTGCTCAGTCAAATAACTTCCAGGCTACATTGTGTGTCCAGTCAATTAGGCAAGATCTTGAGCTGACTAAGGTTTAAAGTCAAAAAATAACCAATTTACTTGGCTCATTTAGTAACACAATAAATAGTTATTGAGCACCTTTTATGTTCCACTCACTCTTCCAATGGCACCTCACTCCAGTACTCTTGCCTGGAAAATCCCATGGACAGGGGAGCCTCGAAGGCTGCAGTCCCTGGGGTCGCTAAGGGTCAGACACGACTGAGTGACTTCCCTTTCACTTTTCACTTTCATGCATTGGAGAAGGAAATGGCAACCCACTCCAGCGTTCTTGCCTGGAGAATCCCAGGGACGGGGGATCCTGGTGGGCTGCCATCTATGGGCTCGCACAGAGTCGGACACGACTGAAGTGACTTAGCAGCACTCTTCTAACCTCTGGGAATGAAAGACAAAGAAACAAATAAACAAAGCTTAAGAACAATATTCCCTGTCCATGTGGAGATTACTTTCTAAGCATGCATGTGGGTGTAAGTGTACTAGGGTGGGGGAACAGAAAATAAAATATATAGGGTATAAGAATGTATGGCTGTGGGGAAAAAGCAGAAAAGTGATACTATGAGTGTGTTGTCAGGTGGCAAAAGGTAGGAGATGGAGTGTTACATACTCTGACCAGGGAAGGCATTACAGAGAAGGTGACACTTTGGGGAATAGCCCAAAGAGGTGGAGGAACAAGCCCGTAGCTATTTATAGAAGGATTCTGGAGGCAGAAGGAATAGTAGGTGCAAAGGCTCTGAGGCTAAAGTATAAGTGACCCTTAAGATTCTTGCAGTGGATTAAGCAAGGGGGAAAACACTAGGATACAAGGTCTGAGACATTAGTGTGTGTGGGAATTCTATCAATTGTGAAGCCTGTAGGACCTGGTGAGAGCTTGGCTTTTATTCTGTGATAAAAAGGATTTGTAAAATTTTTAAGAAGAGGAATTTATGCATATCATATGTTCAGCTCTTTTTTTGACAAAACTATTTCTGAATAATAAAGCAATCCAAAGATGTAAGTTCTATGTCTCTGCAAATGTTAGTACTTTTATTTAAGTTCATTTAAAAATCCAGCACAGATCACCACTCAAAAACCATCTATATATACACTTATTTGACCAATTTACATTAAATTTTTCTCAATACAGTGATGCTATGACCCTCACAGGCATCATCTCCAAATGTTATTCAGTCATACAAAAAGTTTTTACTGGTGATGAATAAATACATCTAAATAGTTGACATTATATATAGTTGTGATATCATCAGCTAGAAGAAAACAAATCCATAAATGACTTAACTTTTTTTCTTCCAACACAGACTGTAAATTTTTAGCCATATCTCCAGTTTGTCTTATGTTTTCAATGCTTGTTTTGGTTCAGGACATATAATTTCTATTGCTTTCAATAGATACTCTCATAAAACTACCAGCTGCAATAAAAATGCCATTTGGGCAATTTTTAACCTAATTCATGGTAACATATCATGGCAAAATCACTTGCTTTATATCTATGCATTTGTATTCAAAAATAAGCCCATAAAAAGTTTAGCCCATATTTCAGTTCATTAAGTTTTTCATCATGAATCTTTCCACATGTCTGTCCTAACTCTTAGTTTATATACATACATATATGTATACATATATAAATATGAAAAATGACAATTTGTATTGCATTTGTTCAAAAGACATTTATTTGTTAACACTAAAAATATGTAGGAAATCTCTTTACTTCTACTAAGAAATAATCTTTCATTTTCCTGAAACTCATTGTAATTTCTTATGCCTACTTTGAAAGATGGACAAATAGAGAGTCTGTCTCTCTCTCTCTCTCCACTTAAATAAAAGAAGCCACAAGGATGATGATGCATAGCAGCTGAAACTAGAGCTTGAAATCAGGAGGACAAAGAGGAGCAAAAATGACAAAGACAATCTGGAGTGTGTGCATCCCCTCTGCGTGGAGGTCGTTATTTCTTGCCAATTACTTTCACTTAGGAATGAAAGTTCAGTTTGTCAGATCTTCCAAATTGCCAAAAATGCAAGAAATTTGTATATTTAGGTGAAATCTATCAATTTAAAAATATCTGAATCAATTATTTTCAAAACACTGTTCAGATTAGACAAACTTGGTCTGTAAGCTATGTTTACCTTCTTAGTCACTATTTTGTGATGTCTTCATTAAAAGTTCCAATATCTACTTGATAAGGTTTACAAGACAAGAAAGGAGAGAGGAAAAGAAAAAAAATAAAAATAAAAACCAGCAGACAATTTCTTAGCAGTGAAGAAAAATACAACTCTTAAAACTAGAAGGGCCTGCATTTTAGGAGCAAAAAGACAAATAATACAAAAACAAAACTCACACTTAAAAACAGAACAAGTATGAAGACAAAATACTAAAAAGCTTCCAGAAAGAATGGGGGAATAAAATATTACATTTTAAAAATTACAATTATATGCACCACAAAGCTGCCATTGACAACACTGGAAACAGGAAGACAAAGAACCAAAGCTTAAAACTCTAAGAGAAAACAGCTTTTAAAATAGAATTGTATACCCAGAAAAAAGCATTATTTTTTAGGTAAGAGGACATAGAAAATTTACCACAAATTTATTAATTCTAAAAAGCAAAGCTTGTGGACATTTTTCAAGGGAAAGAAGTGAATCATAGAAGGATGGTAAAAAATTTGGTTAAGATTCATAACCAATAATTTTATGTGTAAGAATTTAAAAAGAAAATTTATTTTAATCACAATCTAGTACTTAAAAACGAGATTGACAGACACTAAGGAAACAAAAAGTTCTTCATATGTTTGAAAAAGAATGTAGTCAAATTTTCTATCATCTTGATACAAATGCAAAATTTAGCATGTGCACTAAATATTGAAAAATTATTCAAAGTGAAGAAAAATAAAATATATAATTTCCTCCAAGTAAAAGGATAATAGTTTTGCATTTGAAAAAAAAAATGATAGAGCAGAATAGAACCCTATATCAGAATGTAAGAAATAATCAGTAGAAAAGGACAAATATTCAAAAATAAGGTTGAGATAATTGCATATCAATTTCTTTAAAAATTAAAATTAAATCCCTGTGCCATTATTTAGAACAAAAATAATTTCAATTGAATGAAAAACCAACATATTACAAGAACTCTATATACCATAAGTATACTGGAATATATTATCAGACAATATGCTTATGAATCTGGAGTAGCAAAGGATTTTAAAATATGAGTATAAAACAAGCATGCAAAAAGATACTTGTACACAAGGAATCATAGCAGAAATATTCATGGTGGCCTAAAACTAGAAACTAGTCAATGTTCATCAATGGATGAAGTGAAAAATAAAATGTTATATATTCATGCACTGGAATACTTTTGACCATAAAAGTTTGTGAAGTACCAACTTATATACTATAACACATATGAACCTCAAAAGCATCAGGCTAAGAAAAAAAGGCTAGACACAAAAGACAATTATTTTATGATTATGTTATATAAAACAGGCAGAAGAGGTCAATCCACAGAGGCAGAAAGCAAGTTGGTGATTGCTAGGCACTAGACAGGGGAAGGAAAGGAGAGGCTATAAAAGGTTACAAATTTTTGTGTTTTTTTTTTTTAGGGTAATGAAAATGTTTGGAACTAGATAGGAGATGATAGTTGCACAACATTACAAATATACTAAATAACACTAAATTTTACACTCTAAAATGGTTAATTTCATCTTAGTAAATTTCACCTCAATAAATAAAAATACAAATAAAAACAATATTTTTATGATATAAAACTATAAATTATTTAATACGGTTTTGGGATTTCAGACCATAGCAATAAGAAAATCTGAACAAGTTAATTACTAGTAAAGAGTCTGAGGACAGGGGTTCTGGCTGCAGAAGACTGGGAGGTGTGGTGTGTGGTGTAAGTCTTCTTGGAGGAGGTCACAATTAGCCACACCGTAGAGCCACCGATCACACAGCCCACAAACTGTAGAACAATTACACGAAAGAAGTTCTCACATTGCTGCAAAAGCTCTAGACTGCACCACAGAGTTCCCAATCTGGGGATCCAGGAAAGGAACTGAGAACCCCAGGGGGTTTGACTTTGAAAACCAGTGGGATTTGATTACAGGACCTCCACAGGACTGGAGAAACAGACTCTTGGAGGGCACAATAAAACATTTTGTGCACCAGGACCCAGGAAAAGGAACAGTAAGAGTTAAACTGGCCTTGGAGTACAAAATGAAGCCAAGTATAACAAAGTTTCACCAAGAGAATGTACCAGTCATAGCAAACACCCTCTACCAGCAACACAAGAGGAGACTCTACACATGGACATCACCAGATGGTCACTATCGAAATCGGACTGATTATATTCTTTGTAGTGGAAGATGGAGAAGATATACAGTCAGCAAAAATAAGACTGGGAGCTGACTGTGGCTCAGATCATGAACTCCTTATGGTCAAATTCAGACTTAAATTGAAGGAAGTAAGGAAAACCACTGGGCCATTCAGGTATGACCTAAATAGTTTCCCTTACAATTATACAGCGGAAGTGAGAAATAGATTCAAGGGATTAGATCTGACAAAGTGCCTGAAAAACTGAGGATGGAGGTTCATAACATTGTACAGGAGGCAGTGATCAAATCCACCTCAAGAAAAAGAAATGCAAAAGGCAAAATGGTTGTCAGAGGAGGCTTTATAAATAGCTGAGTAAAGAAGAGAAGCTAAAAGCAAAGGAGAAAAGGAAAGATATACCTATCAGAATGCAGACAGCAGATATTGCAAAGAATAGCAAGGAGAGATAAGAAAGCCTTCCTGGCTGAACAATGCAAAGATACAAAGGAAAACAATATAATGGGAAAGACTAGAGATCTCATCAAGAAAATTAGAGATACCAAGGGAACATTTCATGCAAAGATGGGCACAATGAAGGATAGAAAACGTATGGATGTAACAGAAGCAGAAGATATTAAGAAGAGGTGGCAAGAATACACAGAAGAACTGTACAAAAAAGACCTTAATGACCCAGATAACCACAATGGTGTGATCACTCACCTAGACAGGCATCCTGGAGTGTGAAGTCAAGTGGGCCTTAGGAAGCATCACTAGGAGCAAAACTAGTGTGTGATGGAATTTCAGTTGATCTATTTCAAACCTTAAAAGAGTATTCTGTGAAAGTGCTGCAATCAATATGCCAGTAAATTTGGAAAACTCAGCAGTGGCCACAGGACTAGAAAAGGTCAGTTTTCATCCCAACCCCAAAGAAAGACAGTGAAAGGATATTTCAACTACCGAACAATTGCACTCATCTCACGTGCTAGTAAAGTAATGCTCAAAATTCTCCAAGCTAGGCTTCAACAGTATGTGAACCAAGAACTTCCAGATATCCAAGTTGGATTCAGAAAAGGCAGAGGAACCAAAGACCAAATTGCCAACACCCTTTGTATGATAGAAAAAAGCAAGAGAATTCCAGAAAAACATTTGCTTCATTGACTGTGCTAAAGCCTTTGACTGTGTGGATCACAGCAAATTGTGGAAAAGTCTACAGGAGATGGGATACCAGACCACCTCATCTGCCTCCTTTATAACCTGTATGAACATCAGGAAGCAACAGTTTGAACCTGACATGGAGCAACAGACTGGTTCCAAATTGGGAAAGGAGTACATCAAAGCTGTATATTGTCACCCTGCTTATTTAATTTATATGCAATGTATATCATGCTACATGCTGGACTGGATGAAGCAGGAGCTGGAATCAAGATTGCCAGATAAAGTATCAATAACCTCAGATATGCAGATGACACCACCATTACAGCAAAAAGAGAAGGGGAACTAAAGGGCCTCTTGATGAGAGTGAAAGAGGAGAGTGAAAAAGCTGGCTTAAAACTCAGCATTCAAAAAAAAAAAAAACACACAGAGCATGGGCACCTAGTCCCATCATTTCATGGTAAATAGATGGAGAGACAATGGAAACAGTGAGAGACTTCATTTTCTTGGGCTCCAAAATCACTGCAGATGGTGACTACAATCATGAAATTAAGACACTTGCTCCTTGGAAGAAAAGCTATGACAAACTAGACAGTGTATTAAAAGCAGAGACATTGCTTTGCCAACAAACTTCCATACAGTTAGAGCTATGGTTTTTTCAGTAGTCACATATGGATATGAGAGTTGGACTATAAAGAAGAGCTGGACTGTGTTGCTGGAGAAGACTCATGAGATTCCTTTGGCGCACAAGATCAAATCAGTCGGTCCTAAAGGAAATCAATCCTGAATATTCATTGGAAGGACTGATGCTGAAGCTCCAATTCTTTGGCCACCTGATGCAAAGAACTGACTCATTAGAAAAGACCCTGATGCTGGGAAAGACTGAAGGCGGGAGGAGAAGGGGACGACAGATGAGATGGTTGGATGGCATCACCAACTCAATGGACATGAGTCTGAGTAAGCTCCAGGAGATGGTGAGGGACAGGGAAGCCTGGCGTGCTGCAGTCCATGGGGTTGCAAAGAGCTGGACACGACTGAGCGACTGAACAACAGAGAAAGAGTTTCAATCAGTAATCAAGACCTCCCACGTTAAAAAAGAAAAAATGAATCTAGGAACAGATGGCTGTACTGGTGAATATAATTCTACCAAATATTAAAAAAAAAATCAATATTAACTCTTTTCAAACTCTTCCCCAAAAAAGAGGAAGGAACATTCCCAAACTTAGTTTATATGTCCAGCATTAGCTTGATACCACTATCACACAAGAACACTACAAGAAAAGAAAATTGAAGGCCAATATTTCAGATAAACATAGATGCAAAAATCCTCAACCACACTGCATCTAGAGAAAGCCTGTATGCTGTAAGGAATTCCACAACAGCCAAAATTAAAATAAAAAAATCCTCAACCAAATATTTAACAACAGAGTTAAAGAATCATATACCATGATTTAGAGCATGTCTGATGCTCTCTCATAGTGCCTCATTAGCTTTTGCACATAATTCTTGAGGAAAATTCTTCTCTAAAATGTGCATCTTACCTTATCTTCAAGCCTCAGCTCAAATGTCATCACCTCCTTGAGGCCTAGGGTGCCAGTACACTTTTTTAGACTCTTGTCTTTAGTGCCTCACTCAGCATGTTGGATGCATTTCAATGGTATCTGCTTTGGAAATATGCCTTTCTCCCTCTCACACATACACCACCTCTGCCCACAGTACCCTTCCCCAAAGTTCTTGCTAATTTCTTCCTTCAGTATGAGTGATCCCAATAGTTACAAAGTCCCATGAAAGTTTTAAGGCACAAACATAATTATTTTACTACAACCACTTGAGACAAATGTGTGTGCAGTGCACATATGTGAACTAGACAGAGTTTAGATATGCTTCTCCATCATTAATTCATTTATTCAGTACAATTACTGAGTGACTACTGTATGTCACTTATCTAGGTTGTAGGGATACAGCAATGAAGTTAGTGGAAGAAAGAAAATAAACCTGTGTGTAAAATAAAATTTCAATGACAGTGAGTGCTATGAAGAATGAGGATAGAGGTTACTATTTGGGTTAAAAGATCACTGATGCCCTTTCCAAGGAGGTGACAAATCAGCAAAGATTTGATTTCTTTGGGCTCTGCTCAGCTTCCAAATCTAGTCCATTTCTTGTCAATTCTTTTTCAGCTTAGTTTTTTGAAATGGCTTATACTTAAATGTTGTAGTCAAAATCAGGCTTACTATTCAATCCTTGTGAAAGGAAAGCTTCCATAAAATCCAATGTCTTCAGCACTTTCAAACCAGATGCCAAGTTTTTTTTATAAGTACTTTATTCTTTATATTCAGATTTACCTAGAGTGAACTTTTTGCATCTATTTTTCTATCTCTGAAATCTGAAGCATCTTGGAAACACTCTCAGCCACAATATATTCATGGCTAGACACACATAAGCTCATCACAGGCGTTCATGTTGTCACCATTTTGAGTTATGTGTACTGTTAATGGCTCATGTATTGAACTTAATTGCCTTTTCAATAGCTTCAAAAAATTACATTCGGTTTCTGCTTTAAAATGAAATCTTCTTTTTACCTAGAAATGCTCAGAAATGAAACAAGCAGGACATAAATGTGAAGCAAATATTTGCCACTGGAGGAATAAAATCGGGTGCACATGAGTCTCTCTTCTTCCAGCAGAGTAGGTGGGGCTTGTTCACATGGTAGGAACAACTCTCCAAAGAGAAAAGGGAGAAATGCATATAGCCTCTTGAAAGCAAGACTCCCAAGTGATCTGTGGCACTTCCACCACTTTCTGTTAGCCCAAGGCCAAGGCAGGTACAAGGGAGGAAGCAGACTCTTTCTCTTGAAGGCAGAAGGCGCAACATCACACAGTAAGGATTGTGTATATGGGGAGTAGTGGAGGACTGAGGCTACTTTACAAGGAGCCTACCCAGTATTACATACCACTATCACAACCAAGTGCAAAAAAAAAAAAAAAAAAAGCTGCCTGGAAAAACCCTTGAATAAACGTAAGAAATTTCAAAATCCTGAGATTTTAGAATGACTAAGTTCTGTGATTCTGGTATTAAATATGACTGTTATTAAATTATCAAATATTGGTTTGTGAGACTTCTAACTTTGAGCTGAACCTACATGATGTTCGCTAGCAAATTATTTAAGTGATACAAATATGAGGGCGAAGTCTTACCCCATAGGAAATTCTGACAAATTCTGACATGCCTCAAAATTATTCCATTAATGGTAAAAGTGCTAAAGTGTTAAAGATCATGAGAACAGATTACATGTTTTCTATGTCAGGATGTCTAGAAGTGCTGTTGCAATAACTATAAAAAATTTTAATATAAAAGTAAATATTTAAAAAATTGCAATATTTCATTGGTAGTTTTTCTTTTCTGAAGTGGTACATAAATTGATGACATATATTTCAATGAGCGACATACTAGATTTTCTTGGGGGAAAAAAAATGAAACTAAAATTATGCATCTGTTTCATCCTAACTATGATTGTGGATATATTTACCACATATTCAGGCCATAAGAGAAATTTTAAGTATGGAATTAGGTAGCGTACATTCACTTGCCTATTTATTCTCAGATCATGGATTCCTAAACATTGTTGAGTGTGAGAATCACCCAGAGAGCGTTTCTGGCATTGGGTCTTTAGCTTATGGGAGTGGGAAGTGGGATATAGCAATTTATGTTTTGAATTAGGTACCCAAGTCACACTGGTGTGCCAGGAACAACACTTGGGAAAGTTTGCTCTTTACACTTCATCTTAAATTTTCTGTTAACCCAGGTGGGTCATAATGTTTTAATAATGATGTGATAAGAGTTACAAACACTATTTTAACATTAAAGAGATTTTGGTTATTAATAATAATTAATATAAATAATGAGGTATTTCTCTACCTTTTTAAAAGGTATAAAACAGTAACAGGAAAGATATGTATGAACTTTAGAATTATTTTCCACTTTGGAGAAGGAGGGATAGGATTAAGGAAAAGTAAGAGATGTTTCAACTCTGTGATGTAAAAAAAAAAAAAAAAAAGCTGCCTGGAAAAACCCTTGAATAAACGTAAGAAATTTCAAAATCCTGAGATTTTAGAATGACTAAGTTCTGTGATTCTGGTATTAAATATGACTGTTATTAAATTATCAAATATTGGTTTGTGAGACTTCTAACTTTGAGCTGAACCTACATGATGTTCGCTAGCAAATGATTTAAGTGATACAAATATGAGGGCGAAGTCTTACCCCATAGGAAATTCTGACAAATTCTGACATGCCTCAAAATTATTCCATTAATGGTAAAAGTGCTAAAGTGTTAAAGATCATGAGAACAGATTACATGTTTTCTATGTCAGGATGTCTAGAAGTGCTGTTGCAATAACTATAAAAAATTTTAATATAAAAGTAAATATTTAAAAAATTGCAATATTTCATTGGTAGTTTTTCTTTTCTGAAGTGGTGCATAAATTGATGACATATATTTCAATGAGCGACATACTAGATTTTCTTGGGGGAAAAAAAATGAAACTAAAATTATGCATCTGTTTCATCCTAACTATGATTGTGGATATATTTACCACATATTCAGGCCATAAGAGAAATTTTAAGTATGGAATTAGGTAGCGTACATTCACTTGCCTATTTATTCTCAGATCATGGATTCCTAAACATTGTTGAGTGTGAGAATCACCCAGAGAGCGTTTCTGGCATTGGGTCTTTAGCTTATGGGAGTGGGAAGTGGGATATAGCAATTTATGTTTTGAATTAGGTACCCAAGTCACACTGGTGTGCCAGGAACAACACTTGGGAAAGTTTGCTCTTTACACTTCATCTTAAATTTTCTGTTAACCCAGGTGGGTCATAATGTTTTAATAATGATGTGATAAGAGTTACAAACACTATTTTAACATTAAAGAGATTTTGGTTATTAATAATAATTAATATAAATAATGAGGTATTTCTCTACCTTTTTAAAAGGTATAAAACAGTAACAGGAAAGATATGTATGAACTTTAGAATTATTTTCCACTTTGGAGAAGGAGGGATAGGATTAAGGAAAAGTAAGAGATGTTTCAACTCTGTGATGTTTTAATGCTTTTAAAAGAACTAAATGTTGAGAACACTGCAAGTATAATTCTGTCCAGTGCTTACTCCAGGGGGTGCCACCACATAAAGTGTGTATATGGATGGTACCAGAAAGATTGAAAGCGGGAGAAGGGGCCGACAGAGGTTGAGATGGTTGGATGGTATCACAGACAATGGACATGAGTTTGAGTAAACTCCAGAAGTTGGTGATGGATAGGGAGGCCTGGTATGCTGCAGTCCATGGGGTCACAAAGAGTCAGACATGACTGAGTGATTGAATTGAACTGATAGATGGTACCCACCCCCCACTCTCCCACCCAAGCCCAGAGCTGTATGCTCCATGGTCCTTATACTCACACGAAGGAAGACTAGAAAAATATGTGTGGTGTATACAGTAATATTACATAAATTACTTTCTCTGTTTTTTTGAAACAATTTTTTAAAAGCAGCAGTTACTAAAACCTCATTTTATTAAGTGGAACTGTGTGAAATTGCCAATAATTGATCATTTTGGAACTAAAAAAACAGCAATTTCATGTGGTTCAACCCAGTATATACAGTGAGAGAAAAAAATTCATTTTAGCCAGTAAAGTTTCCTGATATACTATGTACTTAATATCTTCCTAATCTGGGCTTGAAACCAAGCAAAAAGGATTTGCTTGAAATCCACTTAAACATGTTATCACCAACTTGGCACTAAACTTAATATCTAAACAAACATTACAACTTAATGTAAATACAGGGTACAATTTTCATTTAACCCTCAAGATACATTTTCCCTATACAGCGAGTGGGCAAATACTGTCTGGACAGAGACCTGTGGCCCAAAGTCTCAATGCTATAAGCTTGATTGTTGCCATTTAATTTCTTGCCTATGTATTACAAATAATAGAATTTTAGCATTCTTTAATTCCCTTCATGGATCACAGCCTTGTCATGGCAAAGGGGCTTGCATAACTCAATGAATCTATGAGCCATCCTGTGTAGAGTCACCCAAGATGGGTGGGTGGCAGTGAAGAGTTCTGACAAAATGTGGCTCCCTTGAGGAGGAAATGGCAACCCATTCCAGTATTCTTGCTATGAACCCTATAAACAGTATGAAAAGGCAAAAAGATATGACACTGGAAGGTGAGCCCCCTAAGTCAGAAGGTGTCCAATCTGCTACTGGAGAAGAGCAGAGGGTAATTACTAATAGCTCTAGAAGGAAATGGCAGCCTACTCCAGTACTCTTGCCTGGAAAATCCCATGGACAGAGGAGCCTGGTAGGCTACAGTCCATGGGGTTGCAAAGAGCTGGACACAACTAAGCGACCTCACTTTCACTTTTAAGTTTCCAGAATGAATGAAATGACTAGGCCAAAGCAGAAATGTTGCTCAGCTGTGGATGACAGAGGGTAATTACTAATAGCTCTAGAAGGAAATGGCAGCCTACTCCAGTACTCTTGCCTGGAAAATCCCATGGACAGAGGAGCCTGGTAGGCTACAGTCCATGGGGTTGCAAAGAGCTGGACACAACTAAGCGACCTCACTTTCACTTTTAAGTTTCCAGAATGAATGAAATGACTAGGCCAAAGCAGAAATGTTGCTCAGCTGTGGATGTGTCTCTTAGTGAAAGTAAAGTCTGATGCTATGAAGAGCAATACTGCATAGGAACCTGGAATGTTAGGTCCATGAATAAAGGTAAATTGTGGACATGGTCAAGCAGGAGATGGCATGAGTGAAAAAGAACATCTTAGGAATCATGAACTAAAAAGGACAGGAATGGATGAATTTAATTCAGATGACCATTATATCTACTAATATGGGCAAGTGGAAAAGGCAATGGCACCCCACTCCAGTACTCTTGCCTGGAAGATCCCATGGATGAAGGAGCCTGGTGGGCTGCAGTCCATGGGGTCGCAAAGAGTTGGACATGACCGAGCGACTTCACTTTCACTTTTCACTTTCATGCATTGGAGAAGGAAATGGCAACCCACTTCAGTGTTCTTGCCTAGAGAATCCCAGGGATGGGAGAGCCTGGTGGGCTGCTGTCTATGGGGTCGCACAGAGTCGGACACGACTGAAGGGACTTAGCAGCAATATGGGCAAGAATCACTTAGAAGACATGTGAAGCCCTCATAGTCAACAAAAGAGTCCGAAATACACTACTTGGGTAGTGCAGTCTCAAAAACAATGGAATTATCTCCATTCATTGCCAAGGCCAACCATTCAATATCACTGTAATCCAAGCTTATGCCCCAATCACTGATGCCAAAGAAGCTGAAGTTGACCCGTTCTATGAAGACCTACAACACCTTCTAGAGCTCACACCAAAAAAGATGTCCTTTTCATCATAGGGGATTAGAATGCAAAAGTAGGAAGTCATGCATGCTCAGTTGAGCTGCAGTCGTGTTCAACTCTCTGTGACCCTATGGATTGTAGTCCACTAGGCTCCTCTGTCCTTGGAATTTTCCAGGGAAGGATTCTGGAGTGGGTTGCCATTTCCTAGTTCAGGGGATCTTCCTGAACCAGGGATCGAACCTGGCTCTTCTGTGGCTTCTACAATGCAAGGTGGATTCTTTACCACTGTGCCACCTGGGAATCACAGGAAGCCAAGAGATGCCCAGAATAACAAGGAAGTTTGGCCTTGGCATACAATAAGAAGTATGGTCGATGCTAACAGCTCTGTCAAGAGAACATACTGGTCAGAGCAAACACTCTTTTCCAAAAACCCAAGAGATGGCATGGTAATCACCAAATGGTCAGTACCAACATCAGATAAAGGACAGAAATGGTAGGGATGTAACAGAAGCAGAAGATATTAAGAAGTGGCAAGAATACACAGAACTGTACAAAAAAGATGTTCATGACCCAGATAATCATGATGGTGTGATCACTCATCTAGAGCCTGGAATGTGACGTCAAGTGGGCCTTAGGAAGCATCACTATGAACAAAGCTAGTGGAGGTGATGGAATCCCAGTTGAGCTGTTTCAAATCCTGAAAGATGATGCTCTGAAAGTGCTGCACTCAATATGCCAGCAAATTTGGAAAACTCAGCAGTGGCCGCAGGACTGGAAAAGGTTAGTTTTCATTCCAATCCCAAAGAAAGGCAATGCCAAAGAATGCTCAAA
>SJYX01011913.1:451690-476445 GCA_006410675.1 Oreotragus oreotragus
GCTGAGCACTGAAGAATTGATGCTTTTGAACTGTGGTGTTGGAGAAGACTCTTGAGAGTCCCTTGGACTGCAAGGAGATCCAACCAGTCCATTCTGAAGGAGATCAACCCTGGGATTTCTTTGGAAGGAATGATGCTAAAGCTGAAACTCCAGTACTTTGGCCACCTCATGCGAAGAGTTGACTCATTGGAAAAGACTGTGATGCTGGGAGGGATTGGGGGCAGGAGGAGAAGGGGACGACCGAGGATGAGATGGCTGGATGGCATCATGGACTCGATGGTCGTGAGTCTGGGTGAACTCCGGGAGATGGTGATGGACAGGGAGGCCTGGCGTGCTACGATTCATGGGGTCGCAAAGAGTTGGACACGACTGAGCGACTGAACTGAACTGAACTATGTTCATTTCACATGCTAACAAGGTTATGTTCAAAATCTTTCAAGCTAGGCTTCAGTAGTATGAGAGTTAAGAATTTCCAGATGTATAAGCTTGGTTTATAAAAGGCAGAGGAGCTAGAGTTCAAATAGCCAACATTCATTGGATTTATGGATAAAACAAGGAATTTCAGAAAAACATCTACTTTTTCTTCATGACTACAGTCAAGCCTTTGACTGTGTAGATCACAACAAACTGGAAAAAAAGAGATGGGCATACCAGTCCACCTTATCTGTCTCCTGAGAAAGCTGTAGACATGTCAAGAAGCAACCATTAAGACTGGACATGAAACAATGGACTGGTTCAAAATTGGGAAGTAAATATGACAAGGCCACATATTGTCACTCTTCTTGTTTAACTTTTATGGAGAGTACATCATGCAAATGCCAGGTTGGATGAAGCACATGTTGGAATCCAGATTGCTGGGAGAAATATCAACAACCTCAAATAGGCAGATGATACCATTCTAATGGCAGAAACTGAAGAGGAACTAAAGAGCCTTTGATGAAAGTGAAAGAGAGTGAAAAGGCTGGCTTGAAACTCAACATTAAAAAATCTAAGATCATGGCATCTGGTCCCATCACTTCATGGCAAATAGATGGGGAAACAATGGAAACAGTGACAGATTTTATTATTTTCTTGGGCTCCAAAATTACTGATGATGAAAGTGAAAGAGAGTGAAAAAGCTGGCTTGAAACTCAACATTAAAAAATCTAAGATCATGGCATCTGGTCCCATCACTTCATGGCAAATAGATGGGGAAACAATGGAAACAGTGACAGATTTTATTATTTTCTTGGGCTCCAAAATTACTGCTGATGATAACGGCAGCCGTGAAATTAAAAGACACTTGCTCCTTGCAAGAAAAGCTATGGCAAATTGATAGTATATTAAAAAGCAGAGACGTCACATTGCTGACAAAGGTCCATATAGTCAAAGCTATGGTTTTTCATGTACAGACGTGAGAATTGGATCATAAAAAAGGCTGAGTGCTGAGAATTGATGCTTTCGAATTATAGTACTAAAGAAGATTCTTGAGTGTCCCTTCGACTGCAACGAGATCAAACCAGTCAATTCTAAAGGAAATCAATACTGAATATTCATTGGAAGGATGGATGCTAAAGCCAGAGTTCCAATATTTTGGCCACCTGATGCAAAGAGCCAACTCATTGGAAAAGACCCTGATGCTGGGAAAGACTGAAGGCAAAAGGAGCAGGGGTTAGCAGAGAATTAGATGGATAGATAGCATTATTGACCCAAAAGACATGAATCTAGCAAACTCCAGGNTTTGGCCACCTGATGCAAAGAGCCAACTCATTGGAAAAGACCCTGATGCTGGGAAAGACTGAAGGCAAAAGGAGCAGGGGTTAGCAGAGAATTAGATGGATAGATAGCATTATTGACCCAAAAGACATGAATCTAGCAAACTCCAGGAGATAGTGGAGGGCAGGGGAGCCTGGCTTTCTACAGTCTATGGGATCTCAAAGAGTCAGACCCGACTTAGGAATTGAACAGCATCAACCATGTCTAGTTATTATATTCCTAGGCCTGAGAAGTTTATTACATTCTTTCCCTGCTGTGTGTACTTTAATTCTTTTTTCTGTATTTTTTTTTAACCCTGTGCTTGTCTTTTTCCCTGGAGTTCACAAGTATTTACTTAGCACCTGCTATATACCAGCCATGTACTAGGCAGTGGGACTACAAAGTTGAACAAGACAGACATCCCAGCTTTCACAGAGCTAACGTGACGTTTGTCTGTGCTGCTAGTACTTCTTCCTTCATTAACTGGCTCACCATGATGGCCTTGCTGCTGCTGCTAAGTCGCTTCAGTCACGTCCGACTCTGTGTGACCCCATAGATGGCGGCCCACTACTGGCCTTGGTGTCATGTTACTATGGGGCTGAGCTCCCATGGTGCAGTACTTCCTTCCCCAACGGTCGCCGTGTTTACACTGTCTGCACTGTCCATTCACAGCAGATTTTCGGCAAGTCCTTTGGATATTTCATAGGAAATATGAAATATTTCACAACTTTTACTACTCAACCTGTGCATAACCAGTGTCCCCACACTTGCCATCCAGATTGTCAGAATGTGACTTTACAAAACACATTGACAGGAAACTATTTAACGAAGGAACAGGATCTATACCTACCCTGCAGGAAATGCTTTAAAACTGACAAGGAAGAGTGGACCTCCTGGTGGAGCACTCCAAGGGTAAAAGCATATGCCATCTCTATGAGCATCCTGCAGGAGGGTCACTTTAAAGCAGTGGCTTGCCAACTTCACTACCCCTCCAAATCACCCAGAGGTCATTACAGCACTGATCACCGGGCCACAGGAAGTTTTTGATTCAGTGGGTTTGGGGTGGGCCTGAGAATTTGCCTTTCTGCTCATCCTTATCTGAGACATTCTGAAACATTCATCCATATCTGAAACATTTTGAGAATGTTTGCCATAAAACCTCCTGAAATTGTGGAGAAAAAGGAAATGGCTAATTTTGTACTTTAAGTATGGAGATTTTTTGCTTTTTATTTTCATTTCTAGTATGAGTGGTTTCCACACTTACTGTTTCCTCTAAATGATATTTTCTGCTGTTGCCATTATAGTCACTAAGTCCTCTCTGACTCAGTGTAACATCATGAATAGCAGTCCACCGAGTTCCTCTGTCCATGGGTTTCCCAGGCAAAAATACTGGAGTGAGTTGCCACTTCCTTCTCCAGGGGATCTTCCTGACCAGGGATAGAACTTGCATATCCTGCATTGGAAGGTGGATTCCCTAGGTCATCAGGGAAGCCCTATGTGTATCTAAATAACTGAAAAATTCATCCAATGAAATAAAATCACCAGTTCATTTTTTGCATCAATAAAACAATGTAAGTTCTATGTTTTCTTTATCTTTTTATTATGAACTTTTTCCAAGACTGCTCTCTCATCATCTCATCAAAGGCTTTTGAATCCTAATTTTTTATGTAAAAATTAGAAAAATATGTGAAGTATTACAAGTGCTAAACAATAATTGAATTTTACTATTAGACTTGGTGGATGTGAGAGAATTAACATCATCCAATAACAAGACTAAAATTCTTCAAACTGGAAAGATGATTGATATACTGTTGATATTAGGATACAAGATTACTGTTCAACTGACCAATAACTGATTATTTTATTTTTGTCAGAGAACTTTGTTCTTAGATTACAGACAAGTCAAGATTATTTGAAACTTTAGAGTTCATGAGAATTTTTGAATACTCAGAGTAAAATGAGTAAAATATTTAAAGTATGGGCTGAAATTATAAATATTTCTTAGGAACCACATTTACTTTTTCAGAATAAACTAAGTATTTCATTTTAAAAAATATTTAACATATATGTTATACATTGAGAATTTCATTTCCAGTGTGGTTTTTGACATTGATCACCACAATAACATTGGCAAAGGAGTGCAGAGCTCTCCTTCAGAACAGGCCGATTCAGTGACTCTGGCAGGATGAGGAAGGGCCAAATGCTATGCTCTTGTCAGGTAGGGGCTGGGGAATCTTTGAGTGTTCAAGGGGACACCCATTCCATGATATCATGTTAGTTACTGGAGGTAAACTTACTGATGGAATTTAGAAATAATGGATCTAACTCCCGGGAGTTGGCTCACTAGGTGCATAAGAAAATGCAAAGTAATAAAAAAAATTAAAATATGCAATTTCCTGGTTGTTATTATTCTTCACTATTATAATAGTTAAAATGGAAGTAAGAGACAGACGAAGTTCAGACTCTGGCTGGTACACATGACACCCTTTATCTCAGGCACCCTACCAAAGGAATGTGTTGGAGTAGAACCTGACACCAGGTCCAATTTAGATTTTTGATAGCCTGAGGTTGAACTACTAGCATGAGAGCCACTGTCAAAGAGAAAAGTTATACTGAAAGAAGGACAGCACAGGCTAGACTGGTTGCCAAGACAGGAGGAAAAAGCAAAGAGAAAAGTCAGTGGATTCATCCCAGCAGAGTGGAAAATTTTAAATGCTTATTAAGAAATGGAGTGAATACATTAAGCATCAATGTGGTAGAATAAAGGGGAAAGAGAAAGAGGGAAACCAAGGGACTCATTCCAACAGAGTAGAAAGCAGTTATTAAAAATAGGACAAATAAATCAGACATTGACAGAGTCAAAACAAAGATCTTAAAGCAGCACTCTCAGAGGTTGGGTGTGCCAGTGGGATCCTTAGTGGTCCCCCAACATAAAAGGACCCTCAATAAATCTGCTTTACTCACCCTAGTTTGGGCAGTGATTCAACAAGGAATCTAATCATTGCAATGGTTGACTCATCTACTGGAGACTCAAATATATGAATGGGTAAAACGATCAAGGAGTGGTGAAGACATTTTCAGGACTCCTTTACATTTTGGTACCAAAACCCATTGATGAAACCCAAACAGGGACTACAATTAAACTGAAAAAATACAGACATTTAGGAGAGATTAAGGTGAAAGTTTGGATGAAAACTGTAATATTTGAACAAACTTTATGTGAAATAGTACCACCTCCTTGAATGCATTATAGAAATGAGATGAATGTATTAGATTGTGTCTAACTGGGGAACATTTCTCCTACAGAGTATAAAAGTAAAGGCATATAAATCTACCCTTCAGGCAATATTAATTAGACACACTAAAAGGCAACCAATAAAATAGCCCAAGCCCATGCGAATTATTAATTTGAAACAGAGTAGAACCGGGAGTGCTGGTGTGAACAAATTATCTGTGTAATTGTCTTTGCTGAGCATAGATGGGGTCTTATTACAAAGCCTGTGAAAGTCATCCAGCAATAAGTACTGGGATTTCAGACCAGAAAATTTCCTTTTGAGAAACAATTAGCTAGATATTGGGTTTTTATTGAGACTGCCCCTATGGCTGAAAGACATAAAATAATCTTGAAAACGGAAATACCTCTAATGTCTTGAGTGATGTCTGATAGATGTACTCATAGGAAGACAATGCCCAGAAGAGTTCCGAAAGAAAACAGAAATGGTTTTTACAAGAACACGCTATTGGGAGAATGTAAAGATATTAATGAGCAGGAAATCTCTTCCTCTAGAGTCAACTTTGGAAATGCCTGACCCTATTGCTACTTGGGTAGTGCCCATAAACTGCTCTTGATAGACTAACAGAGAGCTGTTTGGTTTACGAATAGCAGTCCTGATGGAAAGGATAGCCTCATGTTTGGAAGGCCATCAGTCTGAAGAAGGTAGATCAAAACAGATCAGTGGGATGAACTGCATGTTTTTTGCCACTGTGTTTGTGTTATTTACCACTGATGGGCAATAGCCAATGTTTTTGCCACATGGACATGCAAAAGGACAATGAAAATTAGCCTGTTAGGGAATGCCAACTTGCTGCATGGCCCTATGGAAATCTCTTATGACAATTTGAGGAATGCATTAAAAAGTAGGATGTGTTGACATCAATCAGAAGAATCCCTTTCAAGGATAAGAAGGTGATCAGAGTTGATGAGCAGATATTCTGGTGTACTCAACTTAGGTGGCCCCCTGGGTTCATGAAATAGGTGGGCATGGCATACTACAGCAATGCAGAGATAGACACATTCCTCTTAAACCCCCTGAGGCATAAAATGCTGGCCATAACTGTCCTGTTTCCCAAAAACAGAGAAAGGAAATTGCAGATGGCAGTGGGGACGATTTCCTGGAGGTAAAGCAAACTTGTAAATAACTGGCAAGTTGATGCCATTAATCCCAAGAGGCTACAAAAGAGCATTAAGAGGAACAGATTCTTACTCTAGACTGAACCCTGTGGTAGATGTAAATACTCAGAGTGTTAAAAAAGAACCAGCACAGAAGATACTGTATCAATTTAGAAAACCGAGTCATATTTCTTCAGACGAAAAAATGTTTTGTAGCCCATAATGCCTGACAATGGGCATAGATGTAACATACCCAGAGTAACAGTTTTGTAAAGAATTGAAATAGGAAACTGAAACGTGGGTTGTCTAAAATGGGGCAATGTATCAGCATAGGGGCTAGCTTACACACATAACAAGTATGTGCTTACACTCAGCATTTTCAGGGGCAAGGGAGTCTCCACATTAGATAGAGTCCTCTACTTTTACTTTTTCAGAAAAGAGAACTTTCTTTTCTGATGAATTGAGAGGGGAAGGGATTAGGGAAGATTCTGGTATAACTATACAATTATTCCCAAATTATTTTATTTTTCTTGATATCATCTCTACTTTCTCATCTACACACACATCTGATGCAGTGGTGATAAGACGAGGACTTAACTGCAGGTATCAGAAGCAAGGATGATCCTTGATAAAAGAAAGAAACTGTGATTATAAAAGTATAATTTGGACTGTACTTAAAGTTTTGTATTGAATTCCTAAGGTCCTGATAGGCTCAATGATGCCTTTTCCCCGTCTGGAAAAATGAGGGTTGCCAGTGAATGCAGCTAGAAGCCTAATGGTTGAGATAGTCCACAAGTTTGCTACCTGAATAATCCTACCTGATATGAATGGAAATGAAGATGGAAAGGCACTTGCTAGACTATCACTGATGTCTCTAATCTACACCAGGATGGCCAAGACTACTATTATTTCCAAAGAGGAAAATTTTGTTTTAAAGTTGAAAGAAGGAGGGATAGTACTTGAAGAATGAATGAATGATGCAATAGGGCAATCCAATGTAACAGACAGTCATACAGCAAGAGACAGACAGAGTCTCTTAGCTCAGTTATATGCTAAAAATGTTCCAGAGGCCAGGCCTGCTTTCAGAACCTGACAAGATCAAATGGAAATCTGCAAACCTTGGTGGCCTCACCCTGGGAGATAGTTTGGTTTTATGACATGATGATGGCGTGGACTAACTGCCAGAGACAGACTAGGACTCCGGTAATGTGCCTATATCTTTGACTCTTGTTACATCTACCATACTGCCTGATAGTAGAAGTCTGCCCTTGTTGGTAAAATTATAGTATTAATATTGATGGTCAGGTTTGGACTAACAGTAAAGCAACTCCAATAAAAATTAATTTTAAAAATGTTTGGACTAACTATGATTACAATGCTATGAGAAAAATCAGGGAAAGCAGATTGCCAGTGCTGGTGGGGACAAAGTATGTGAGTATATTTAAATAGAGTTCAAGAAAGGCCTAATTGAGAATATGGCTTTAAAGTGGAAACCTAAATAAAGTAGGAGAGGGAGATGTGAAGCTGTCTGGCAGAGGACCATTTTAAGTACAGACAATAACAAATGCAAAATCCCTGAGGCATCAGCTTGGCTTAGGTGGTTCAAGGGCAGAGAGCTAGGGGCAGAGTTGCAGAAGTGAATAGGGAGAAGAGGAGAATGGTGAAAATTCAGATTGTGTGTACATAGAGGCCACTGTGATACCCTTGGTTTTCACTCTGAGTATGATCAGGCTTTTGAACAAGAGAGTGATATAATCTCACATATCCATAAAGAATTACTCTGGTTGCTGTCCTCAGGAGCAAGCAGGGAGGCCAGCTAAGAGGTTATCACCATAATTCAAGTGAGAAATATTTGGATCAGTTCAGTTCAGTCTCTCAGTCGTGTCCGACTCTTTGTGACCCCATGAATCGCAGCACGCCAGGCCTCCCTGTCCATCATCAACTCATAGAGTTTATCCAAACTAATGTCCACCGAGTTGGTGATGCCATCCAGCCATCTCATCTTCTGTCGTCCCCTTCTCCTCCTGCCTCCAATCCTTCCCAGCATCAGGGTCTTTTCCAATGAGTCAACTCTTAGCATGGGGTGGCCAAAGTACTGGAGTTTCAGCTTCAGCATCAGTCCTTCCAATGAACACCCAGGACTGATCTCCTTTAGGATGGACTGGTTGGATCTCCTTGCAGTCCAAGAGACTCACAAGAGTCTTCTCCAACACCACAGTTCAAAAGCATCAATTCTTCGGCACTCAGCTTTCTTCACAGTCCAACTCTCACATCCATATGACCACTGGAAAAACCATAGCCTTGACTAGATGGACCTTTGTTGGCAAAGTAATGTCTCTGCTTTTGAATATGCTATCTAGGTTGGTCATAACTTTCCTTCCAAGGAGTAAGCATCTTTTAATTTCATGGCTGCAATCACCATCTGCAGCGATTTTGGAGTCCAAAAAAATAATGTCTGACACTGCTTCCCCATCTATTTCCTACGAAGTGATGGGACCAGATGCCATGATCTTCATTTTCTGAATGGTGAGCTTTAAGCCAACTTTTTCACTCTCCTCTTTCACTTTCATCAAGAGGCTCTTTAGTTCCTCTTCACTTTCTGCCATAAGGGTGGTGTCATCTGCATAACTGAGGTTATTGACATTTCTCCCGGCAATCTTGATTCTAGTTTGTGCTTCCTCCAGCCCAGTGTTTCTCTGATGTACTCTGCATATAAGTTAATTCTGGACAAATAGTTTGGACTAGTGTGGTAGTGGAAGAGGTAGATGTAAACTGTTAGATGGCAAAGATAAGCAGAGAGGATTTGCTGATAGAGGTTATATGAATGCATGAAATAGAAAGGAATCAAGGTACCTTCAAGGAATTTGGCTCCAAGAACTAGGAGAATGGAGCTGCCATTCCCAGGATTACAAGGGACAACCCTGCTGGAAGATTAAGGATGGAAATCTGGGCTCAGTTGTGGACATATAAGACTTAAGGACATTTTTGGACATCCAAGTGGAGATGTTGACTAAGGAATTGGACACATAAAACTGGTGTCAGGGAAGAAGTTTAGACTGAAAGAAGAAATATTGGTGTCTTCAGTAAAGGGATGTTTCTTAAAGCCAAGAAACTAGAGGAGAACAAGAGAGTCAGTGTAAATAGAAAAGAAATCCAGATGGACAAGCCGTGGGCATTCAGTGTTTATTTTATTTTATTTTATTTTATTTTTTTGCAGATAAATTGGACTTTATTAAAATAAACATTTTGTGCCTCAAAAGATACCATTGTGTAGATAAGAAGAGTCCCTTGGACTGTGAGGAGATCAAACCAGTTAATCCTAAAGGAAATCAGTCCTGAATATTTATTGGAAGGACTGATGCTAAAGCTGAAACTCCAGTACTTTGGCCATCTGATGTGAAAAACTGACTCATTGTAAAAGACCCTGATGCTGGGAAATATTGAAGGCAGGGGAGAAGGGGACAACAGAGGATGAGATGGTTGGATGGCACCACCGACTCAATGGACATGAGTTTGAGCAAGCTTTGGGAGTTGGTGATGTACAGGGAGTCCTGGCATGCTGCAGGCCATCAGGTTGCAAATAATCAGGCACAACTGAGTGACTGAACTGAACTAAGAAAAGAGGAAGCAAAAAGGAAGGAAAGGTGTAGCTCTGAGGTAAAAGGATAACTAGGAAATGTGGGTGTCCTGGGATCTCTGAGAAAGCTATGTTTCAACATGGAGGGAGTGGTCAACCATGAAGAATACTGCTCTAAGTCCAGCAAGACAAGCACCAATTTAGTCACCAGGAGATCAATAATGTCCTCAGCAAGCAATTATTAATGTTAAAAACAACTTTCTAAATCAAAAGCTAAAACTTAAAAATATCAAACATTATTATAAAACGTATAGCTTCAAAGCAATTATCAATATCATAGGCATAACTTTATGATGCTAATTATTCACTAAAATATTTGACAGAATTTCTCAAATACTGTGTAGATGTTCAACATCACAAAGCCGTAATTCAAAAATCTCCCTTTGAAAGTTACTTTCTCTTTCTTAACGTACATTTTTTATTCAATTTCCTTAGAATTTGTTTTTTAAAAACATTTTTAAAATTAGGCTCCTCCAGTGTTCCTTTATCATTATATTCTGTGAATAATTTTCTTTAAGAATTTAATATTTCTTTTTAAAGACTGAAATGGAGGGTCAGCGCAGTAGAGTTTTGTTGATTTTATCATTTTATTAACTCCTAAATTTTGCTGTTCCATAATGTATGTCTTTTACTTAAAAGATGAGTGACATATTTCTTTACTTCTAAAACAATTTTATGTCAAGATACCTCAATGCAGAATACATTTTTGTATAGTGGTCATTAAATACTTTCTCAGCCACAAAGGACAGACCCACTTCAATCTATTCAGTCATTATCACTCTAAATAACTAAGAGTTTTTCTTCCCAATTTGCCCAGAACTGAGTGGTATTCCAGGACATAAGACTGCCAATGCCAGTACAGAGGCAGCCCTGGGCAAATGAAAATGAATGGTCACTCACTCCCAAAATATTACCTCCTCTGGGTGTCTTTTCCACCTGATTATACAACTGTGGTTAAAAGCATAGGCTTTGGATTTAGAGGACCTAGGATTGAATATTGACTTCATCCTTTGTTCATTAAATGACATGGGTAAATTACTTTATCCCTGGGATCCAACTACAAATTGGTTATAAATGTCAGGCCTCAGGCATGGCACAGAGTAAGTGCTCAAGAAATGTTGGCTATTTTTATTATGTGTTTCAGTGACATAACTTCTTTTTCATGGCAGATTCATGTCAATGTATGTCAAAACCAATAGAGTACTGTAAAGTAAAATAAAAAAATTTAAAAAAGAAAGTTAAGGGAGTTCCGGTCAAGATGGCGGAAGAATAGGACGGGGACACCACTTTCTCCCTCACAGATTCATCAAAAGAACATCTCAAGGCTGAGCAAACTCCACAAAACAACTTCTGAATGCGGGCAGAGGACATCAGGCACCCAGAAAAACAGAGCACTGACTTCAAAAGCAGGTAGGGGAAAAAATATAAAAGCCGAAAAAAAAAGAGACAAAGGAGGTGGGGAGGGAGCTCCGTCCCGGGAAGGGAAGCCCGTCCCGGGAAGGGAAGCTTAAGAAGAGAGGTTTCCAAACGCCAGGAAACACTCTCCCTGCCGAGTCTGTGGCGAGCCTTGTAAACACAGAGGGCAACATAACAGGAAGGAAAAATAAATGAACAATTAAAACCAACAGATGACAAGCCCAACAGTAACTCGCCCAGCGGAAAAGCAGCGCAAACGCCTGCGTCCGCCATTACCCAGTGGGGGCAGGGCAGGGAGGCGCGGCAGGCGCGGGCTGCGGTGCTTTCAGAATCGGGCAGGAGCGTCCCGCCGCGCGTCACCAGAATGAACTAACTGCGGCTAGCGAACCAGACTGTGGGANTAAAGGAAATCAGTCCTGAATATTTATTGGAAGGACTGATGCTAAAGCTGAAACTCCAGTACTTTGGCCATCTGATGTGAAAAACTGACTCATTGTAAAAGACCCTGATGCTGGGAAATATTGAAGGCAGGGGAGAAGGGGACAACAGAGGATGAGATGGTTGGATGGCACCACCGACTCAATGGACATGAGTTTGAGCAAGCTTTGGGAGTTGGTGATGTACAGGGAGTCCTGGCATGCTGCAGGCCATCAGGTTGCAAATAATCAGGCACAACTGAGTGACTGAACTGAACTAAGAAAAGAGGAAGCAAAAAGGAAGGAAAGGTGTAGCTCTGAGGTAAAAGGATAACTAGGAAATGTGGGTGTCCTGGGATCTCTGAGAAAGCTATGTTTCAACATGGAGGGAGTGGTCAACCATGAAGAATACTGCTCTAAGTCCAGCAAGACAAGCACCAATTTAGTCACCAGGAGATCAATAATGTCCTCAGCAAGCAATTATTAATGTTAAAAACAACTTTCTAAATCAAAAGCTAAAACTTAAAAATATCAAACATTATTATAAAACGTATAGCTTCAAAGCAATTATCAATATCATAGGCATAACTTTATGATGCTAATTATTCACTAAAATATTTGACAGAATTTCTCAAATACTGTGTAGATGTTCAACATCACAAAGCCGTAATTCAAAAATCTCCCTTTGAAAGTTACTTTCTCTTTCTTAACGTACATTTTTTATTCAATTTCCTTAGAATTTGTTTTTTAAAAACATTTTTAAAATTAGGCTCCTCCAGTGTTCCTTTATCATTATATTCTGTGAATAATTTTCTTTAAGAATTTAATATTTCTTTTTAAAGACTGAAATGGAGGGTCAGCGCAGTAGAGTTTTGTTGATTTTATCATTTTATTAACTCCTAAATTTTGCTGTTCCATAATGTATGTCTTTTACTTAAAAGATGAGTGACATATTTCTTTACTTCTAAAACAATTTTATGTCAAGATACCTCAATGCAGAATACATTTTTGTATAGTGGTCATTAAATACTTTCTCAGCCACAAAGGACAGACCCACTTCAATCTATTCAGTCATTATCACTCTAAATAACTAAGAGTTTTTCTTCCCAATTTGCCCAGAACTGAGTGGTATTCCAGGACATAAGACTGCCAATGCCAGTACAGAGGCAGCCCTGGGCAAATGAAAATGAATGGTCACTCACTCCCAAAATATTACCTCCTCTGGGTGTCTTTTCCACCTGATTATACAACTGTGGTTAAAAGCATAGGCTTTGGATTTAGAGGACCTAGGACTGAATATTGACTTCATCCTTTGTTCATTAAATGACATGGGTAAATTACTTTATCCCTGGGATCCAACTACAAATTGGTTATAAATGTCAGGCCTCAGGCATGGCACAGAGTAAGTGCTCAAGAAATGTTGGCTATTTTTATTATGTGTTTCAGTGACATAACTTCTTTTTCATGGCAGATTCATGTCAATGTATGTCAAAACCAATAGAGTACTGTAAAGTAAAATAAAAAAATTAAAAAAAGAAAGTTAAGGCTACTCCTATGCTTGAACCTTAAATAATCATGACCAACCACTAAAGAAATCAAAGTAAATAAAACAGAAAAAGTATGGAATTTAAATATGTGAACAATATCCCTATTGTAAAGCCTGAATACATCATTAACAGAAGTCAAATTCTTTTTGAAAATGCAAGAACTGGGAGTGACAGATTGTTGCAGGAAGAAGGTTATTATTATTTTATTTTATTTTTTTAGTCTATAGCCGAACCACCCTGAACATGCCCAATCTCATCTGATCTCAGAAGCTAAGCAGGGTCAGGGCCTGGTTAGTACTTGGATGGGAGAAACCTATCATTAAAAAAAAAAAAATCAAATTTCAGTTTTGAGTTGGTCATAAGAGAGTGTAATCGCCAATCAAAACCTGGAATCACAGAAAACAGATCATTTAACTGATTTTTTTTTCTTTCAAAGGCAGCCAATTAGTTAGCATCGAAGGCAAACTTCAAGCTTCTCAGGGGCAGTGACCAGTTCTACCTCTTTCATCTCTGCATTCTTTGCACCCTAAAGAGTTCTTGACACATCATAGGCCCCAGCTAAATAAACACATGCGGACTGACTCATTCAATGTCTGACAAAATGAAAGAATGAATAAATTGATGACAGAAACCAGGAGAAAACATAGATACCCTGATTCTCAACCCTAGATGTTCTAACTTTATCCTTATTCTGTGCCTAACATCAACTACAAGACTCTTATTTATATGCCTTTGCCTTCGCGCTCTCCAACCTTCTCCTGAGTCAGTGTGCATGACACAAAGAGGGAAAATAAACAATTTAGTAAATGAGCTTTGTACTATGAACAGAGAGCAACACTGAAAAATATATTTGATAAAATGCTGATGTATGGAAGAAAAAAGAGTTCAAATAAGTTTTGAATCCATTAAGAAGTCAGACCTCCCACTGTGTTCATTTATTTTACCAAATGTCTCATGTAGCTACTAGAATCACTCCATTTATCTAATCCTCCATAACTGTTCAAGACTTAGAATTTTTTTTTTTTGCAAGAAAAAAAAAAAAAAACACTTCTATACAAACCCCCTGCATAATTTTCCTGGTGTGAAAGAACTTATTAATGAAAAAGAAAATTCTTAAATCAGTTCTCAGCACTGGACAGAAACCTACAGTGTAAATCAAAAACAGCTTTTATTCCTCAGCATGCCTAAATATACCTGTGTGGTTTGAAAAAGTTGTCACTGAATTACTGCTCATCCAGAAGACAGAAAATTAAATGCGAGACTATTTAAAGAACATTACAACTAATGGAAACATCAGATTTACAAAGTCGCTGCTCTGCTTCAGAAATCCTTGAGTGTCTCTTAAGACTTAAAGCAGAGAACCTCTAATGGATTTAGATATGTTTCAGATTCAATTTGTATACCCTCGCTTTGTTGTCGGAAAGTTAGAACAATGTTTATCTATAAGAGCTGTTGCTTTCTTCCTTCCTTTTTTCTCCTGTAAGTATAGACTCTAATGTCCAATTTTATGAAACCATGTCAAGTAAGGTACTATACAAATTGCTAACATCACAGAAAAAAAAAAAAAAAAGAAAAAGAAGAAGATAAGCTTTATACTCAAACCCAAAATCTTACAGTAAGAAAACCAATGAGGTCTTCTTAAAAAATAATTTCTTGAAGATTCCAGAGACCCAATAGGTTATTCTGTTTTAACTTTCATTTTGTGTACAGAATGCTTAGTTTTTCTTCAAGGTGAATCACTGTGAAGATGAATGCAATCATATTTTCCCTCTATCATTCTAAGACAAAATTTTCTATGAGGTAATTATAGTCTACCAAATGGCATGGAAATATCTGTGTAGAAAAATGCCATGACCATCATGAAATACCTCAATGGCACACACATTTGCAATCAGAACAATTGCTGCAGATCAAGTGAGAACCAGGGCAGTCAGATGGAGACACAGATAATTGTTTGAGAACTATCATGAATTTGGGAGATTTCTGTAATAACAGACCAGAGAAGCACGCAATCCTCAGAGGGTGAGACTGATAGGATACCAACACTTGATGGCTGTGTCACCTTAAACAAATTTCACAATTTCTCCGAACTCTACTTGCTTCATCTAATAAGATTATTGTGAACAGGAGAAAAAGATAATGAATGTAGAACACTCAATATGGTACTCCCATATAGAATATATATATATCAATAATTTTAGATATTATGCTGCTGCTGTTGGTGGCACTGTCTTTTCCAGATTAAATGCTTAAATATCCTTTATTAGTTCTGAAAAAATTTGTCTGAAATTCCCAGACTATAGCTTAAATACTAAAGTCAATCAGCAAAACATGTCTTTGCAAAAATATCTCTGAAGGAGTCTAAGAGACTCAAGGGGAATTAAGTCTTATCTTTAAAAGGATGCTGGCCAGTAGGGCAAGGAATTTGGAGGTCCCAAATGACTAGAGTCCCTTGTAAACAATAACAAACAGAAACATCAGTTAAAGTAGAATCAGGAGGCCAGAAGGGAAGCTCTCATGCCCTACCCGCCATGATAGCAGAGCCCAACAGGAAGGAGAAAGATTTCCTCTACTTGCACGGCAAGAGCTCACAACGCAGCCAATGACAAGTTACTAAACTATACTTTGAACTCTCAGTTTCTCCACTGGACTATTTCCTTACCATAGCCCTCCTAGCTTACTTTCCCTCTTTGAAAGAGTTCTCTCCTTTCTTTGGGGGGACTTGCACATGGCTCACTGTGCTTGTAGACCTTGAACTACAGTTCTTTGTTGATCCCAAATAAACCAAATTTTCCTGAAGAAATAATTGGCAGCCTGTTTCAGGTCAACATCATCATGCTATCACTAGCTAAGTGAAAGATAAGAGCTTAAGATGAGAGAAGGAACAAAGAAGACAACCACTTTCCTACAGAAAGGTTAGCCCGAGGGTTCTCTGAAGCAGCTGGTCATTGCTAATGCTGTTAAGATCCAGTAATTCAATAAACAAATTTATACTGAGAGGTCACTCTCCCAGGCACTAAAGTTCTAAGAATATGGCGTGTCCCTTGTTCCCCTAGAAGTCACCAGAAATCAGCGTGATTTGCCTCACCCTTCAGGAACTTCACTTCACTTTCACTTCATGAACTTTGGGAAAGAATGAATGTGGCAATAGTTCAAAGGAAATGAGTTGTCCCCAAAATGAGGCCTAGAGGTGGTTGATGATGATCTCAACATGGGTATAATTATAAAAACAAGACAAACAGGTTGCTCTAGCACTTATAATACCAGCGCACACACTTTAATTGCCAGCTTACTTGTCCACTGGTGGCTCAGACAGTAAAGAATTTACCTGCAATTCAGGAGACCCAGGTTCATTCCCTGGGTCAGGGAGACTTCCTGGAGAAGGAAATGGCAACCCACTCCTATATTCTTGCCTGGAGAATTTCTTGGACAGAGGAGCCTGGCAGGCTACAGTCCATGGGGTTGCAAAGCGTTAGACACAACTGTTCATCTACCCCACTGGATTCTGAGACCTGCAGGGTTCAGTTTGTGCTTGCTCATGGCTTTCCAGAACCTAGAATGGTGTGTGACTATAAGAAAAAGTTTTTGAAACTGAATTATTCTGTAACACTCTTGGCTTGTGTGTGCTTAGTCACAACCTAGTGGACTGTAGCCTGCCAGGCTCCTCTGTCTATGGGATTCTCCAGGCAAGAATACTAGAGTGGGCAGCCATTCCCATCTCCAGGGTATCTTCCCAGCTCAGGAATTGAACCCAAGTCTCTTACACTGCAGGCAGATTCTTTACCATCTGAGCCATGAGGGAAACCTGTCCCTCTTGACATAGCTCACTCTGATTAAACATGATTTAATTTTCTTAATTAATATTAGAAAGGTTATAGGTTTTTAAATAACAGTGACCAGTAGTAGGATTGTGAACGGTATTAATAAAGAAGTGAGAATTAGTATTTTATCAACATAAGCCAGAGGAGATCTATGGGTAAGTAAGAAAATAATAAACCAACCAAATTTGAAAAAAGAACTATTATCACCTTGTAATTGAAATATGAGAGTGTCTGTATAGGATGTGTGTGCTCATTTAGAATGTAAAGCAATACAGCAGAACATGTTAGAACTTCTTTCTCACTGGTAGTGTAATTAAAACAAATGAGTTTCACTCCACACAAATCCTGCCTAAGTTACTTCAGAAGGTTCTATTTAGAAGAGAAATGGATATGTTAAATATGAAATGAGCATGCATGCTTTTCCCCGGTAATGACTGTTTTCTTAATAAAGGACCAAGGTTAAAGTAAACAAAAGAAAAAAGAAGATGAACACAGAGAGAAGACAAAGAATTGGACAAATGAAGATTCTTATTTTAAAAATCATTTGAGCAGTATACTGTCTTTTCAGCACCAACTTGCATACCGGGTAGTTATCAACAATATAAAGAAAAAAGGAAAAAAAATCCTTCCCCTCCTCCACCAGCTGACACTAACACTCCGATGGCTATGCCCTTTTCCACCCACCTTCCTCTCTTTAGGGACTGAGATTTTTACAGAGATATTGTCCAGAGAGCAAAAGCAAAGGAGTCCCAGAGGGGTCTGTGATTTCTTAGGAACGAATACCAAAAGAATGTGCCAAAAGAAATACAGCCACAGATCATAAATTCCAAAAGCACTAACCAGACCTCTGAGGAATCAAAAGATGTAAGAAATTTATTAAGAGGATTAATCTGATTGAAAGCCAGGTGTGTAGTAGTCATGCTTTTCTTTAACTCATGCAACACATAAAAAGAAAAAGTGACCTAACTGACAAGCAATTGCAAGTCTTAATGACTGAACACACAAGGATATAAGGAATTTGAGACAACAAAAATAATAAAACATTTCATCACTTCCAAGGAATTTTACAGTATAGAAGGCAGGGTGCTGGAGGAAACAGATTGAGGCCTTGACCTGATCCATCATAGAAGCTTACACTATTTTTCATTCACTTCACTCTAGAGGCAGAAGACTATATTTACCTATAATGGAATGCTAATAAATGCAAATGTTGCAAGACCATAAAATAATGCTTTGCTAAGACATCACAAGATAACTCCTGAAGGAGAAAGCAAATAAAGATGATAAATTAATTCAGATCAGAAAAACCTGTACTTTTACACTTACTTCATTCTTAAGAAATATGAAGTAAAAGGAATAGGGTTGATGTTGAAACAAGGGGTTCAGGTTAGACACCAGGAAAAATTCTTAGATGATAAAGCAGCGTAAATCAAGAAAGTTGTTACCAAAGTCTAAGGTTGAAGTTGGGTTCCTAAAGAAAGATATTGTTTGTTTACATCTAACAATCATATTTAACACAAGAATGGTAAAGTGCAATCTGCTTCTCAGAATAACTGTAGAAAAAACTATGCATATATTCCTATGTTTTTTTTATTAAAAATCATTTGAGCAGTATACTGTCTTTTCAGCACCAACTTGCATACCGGGTAGTTATCAACAATATAAAGAAAAAAGGGAAAAAAAATCCTTCCCCTCCTCCACCAGCTGACACTAACACTCCGATGGCTATGCCCTTTTCCACCCACCTTCCTCTCTTTAGGGACTGAGATTTTTACAGAGATATTGTCCAGAGAGCAAAAGCAAAGGAGTCCCAGAGGGGTCTGTGATTTCTTAGGAACGAATACCAAAAGAATGTGCCAAAAGAAATACAGCCACAGATCATAAATTCCAAAAGCACTAACCAGACCTCTGAGGAATCAAAAGATGTAAGAAATTTATTAAGAGGATTAATCTGATTGAAAGCCAGGTGTGTAGTAGTCATGCTTTTCTTTAACTCATGCAACACATAAAAAGAAAAAGTGACCTAACTGACAAGCAATTGCAAGTCTTAATGACTGAACACACAAGGATATAAGGAATTTGAGACAACAAAAATAATAAAACATTTCATCACTTCCAAGGAATTTTACAGTATAGAAGGCAGGGTGCTGGAGGAAACAGATTGAGGCCTTGACCTGATCCATCATAGAAGCTTACACTATTTTTCATTCACTTCACTCTAGAGGCAGAAGACTATATTTATCTATAATGGAATGCTAATAAATGCAAATGTTGCAAGACCATAAAATAATGCTTTGCTAAGACATCACAAGATAACTCCTGAAGGAGAAAGCAAATAAAGATGATAAATTAATTCAGATCAGAAAAACCTGTACTTTTACACTTACTTCATTCTTAAGAAATATGAAGTAAAAGGAATAGGGTTGATGTTGAAACAAGGGGTTCAGGTTAGACACCAGGAAAAATTCTTAGATGATAAAGCAGCGTAAATCAAGAAAGTTGTTACCAAAGTCTAAGGTTGAAGTTGGGTTCCTAAAGAAAGATATTGTTTGTTTACATCTAACAATCATATTTAACACAAGAATGGTAAAGTGCAATCTGCTTCTCAGAATAACTGTAGAAAAAACTATGCATATATTCCTATGTTTTTTTTGAGGGGTGTGTATATTTTTAGGATATAAGACAGGAGAAGGGTAGGATGATATACATATATTTTTTAATCAAGAATGGTGAATTTAACCTCTTAAGGGGAATCTGCTGGATGTTTTATCTATGTTTAAGTGACATGATTACCACATGAAGTATATCTTACTATTTATGGGCCTTATTATTAATTCCTTAAAGACAAGAAAACTGAGACTAACAACATTTAAGGTAATTGCACAAAGACACAGAGCTAGGAAGTAGCAGAGCACATAGACAAGTCTGTCTACATGTCACAAAAGCTTATGTTATTCTCCTCAGATTTTTTTTTTTTTAATATGATCCTCAAAGCTGCTCCTGGTCCTAGAATTATGGGTGATTTACTCTAATAGGGAACATTTGTTTCTTTATTCCTATACATTTGTAAAATTCATTATTTCCCCTCATCCTCCTATAATCAAAGAAAAGAGAAATATCCACTGTAGGAATGGTCTAAGTGAGAGATGTCTCAGTCTTAAACTAAGAAAATAAGACACTAGGGGAGAGAATAGGCAAGATTTAGCAATTTCTTGGAATATGTGGTCAGGAGACGGGAATCCTTTATAATGAAAAAATAGAAATAAAAGAGAAAGAATAGGCTCAGGGGAAAAAATGCTTTCAATGTTAGGCATGAGCACTTAATAATAAGAGGTTTTGCTATGTCAGTAATTAAATATATCTGGATATGGTCCAAGGTAGACTTTCCTTTCACTTCTTCTTTACAACATAATGAAACATTCATGAATCATTTTTGTGGACTAATAAGATGTTTAAGCAGTCTTCCTTGGTGGCTCAGCAGTAAAGAATCTGCCTGTCAATGCAGGAGACACGGGTTCAATACCTGGGTTGGAAAGGTCCCCCAGAGAAAGAAATGGCAACCCGCCCACTCCAGTATTGCTGCCTGAGAAATCTCATGGACAGAGGAGCCTAGCAGGCTACAGTCCATGGAGTTGTAAAGAGTTGGACACAACTAAGCAACTAAACACCAACAACAAAGATGTTTAAGCCAGATAAATATTTGACATCTAAAAATCTGTTCTTTATCAATAGTAATATGTGCCATACTTGAGATTACATGTATTAAATAAAAAAATAGTTCACAGCAGATACTAAGTTAATAAATTCACCATAGCATTGAAAATGTGCCTCCTACTACCAGAAAAATCTCATACTGAAATTGAATACTCACTCTAAGAGAAAGAATACATAGCTAATCACAACGGGGAGGTATTATCTCCAGTTCTACTAAGAAAGTTCCTGAATTTTAACTTCTCTGCAGCAGCAGATTGAGGAGACTTCAAGTACCATCTCATGTAAAATTATAGTATATATGGTGACTACATTGAAATGCTTATAGGACTTGAAAATCTAGCATCTAGCCATGGATATGATACTTCATTTGTGATATATAAAATTATATGCATTCTATGAATGCAGCAATATTATAATGAAAAACAATTTTTGGAAAATCCAAGATAGTCCACTGGTTTTGAAATTCAGCATAATCTGGCTGCCATTTACTTGGTAATCATTGTTATTAAAGACTTTATAGCCTCAAAAGTATAATTCCTTCTCTGCTTATGATATTTTGGCCCTTTGATGATGAACGCTATTAAAATGCCTAGTGTCTGACTCTCTTTCCACTATCTTTTCCCTCAAATAAATGGTGTGAAACTCCTGAATGAAGTGCTACTCTTTTAATTGTGCCTGCCAATGGGGTGATTTTCATCTTAAATGATTCAGGTAATAATTTCATACTTGCTATGCAAAGGGGATATGAGACTCTTTTTGCCTTACATTTTTCACTTCAATGAAGTGTCATATAGAGCCAGGTTTGACTAAAAATATGGACGATGATATTTTTAAATGGACATGCAATTTCCTATATGGTGGAAAAGAAAATATTTCTCGAAATGTAGTGGTAATAGCATTTTCTAAATTGGCAAAGGCTGAAGAAACTGTTATTACTCTTAAAAGAGGAGAGTTGTCATAAGAATTTACTCCATGGGTACAATTAAAAGAGCTGATCAGGCAGTATAAGGAAATATTTTGTCCTTCTCCTAACTACTGTATTTCTGAAAGAGGAAAGAAAGAGCAGAAAGCAGATTGTCCTAGAATTTAACACTTTAAAATAACCCCACTCAAAAATTTTGGTACCCACTGCCAATAAAACATGTTCTGACAGTGGAGAAGGAGAGGTGAGAATGCACAAACATTTTGCTCAATGTCTGTGGAAAAAAACAGGCTTTACAGAAGTACCAATAAGATGTTTTCATCAACATGGATGGACATAGAGATTGTCATACTGAATGAAGTCAACAGATAAGCAGGGACATTTTATGATGCCCCTTATATGCAGAATCTAAAAAGACATGATACAAATTAACTTATTCACAAAGCAGACTCACAGACTTAGAGAACTTATTTGTGGTTACCGGGAAGAAGGATGAGGGGAACGGGTAGTTAGGGACTTTGGGATGTACAGGTGTACATTGCTATATTTAAAATAGATAACCCACAAGGACCTATTGTATAGCACATGGAACTCTGTTCAGTGTTATGTGGCAGCCGGGATGGGAGGGGAGTTTGAGGGAGACTAGATATATCTTTATGTATGGCTGAGTTCCTTCACTATTCACCTGAAATTATCACAACATTGTTAATTGGCTATATCCCAATAAAAATAAAAAGTTTTTTTTTTTTAAAAGATGTTTGGAGGACTTTTTTCTTTGGGGTAGAGCTTTTTCCCCAGGAGTACAAATTACACAGTGATTATTGACTCTTTAAACAGATAAAAATTAGTNAAAGAAAATATTTCTCGAAATGTAGTGGTAATAGCATTTTCTAAATTGGCAAAGGCTGAAGAAACTGTTATTACTCTTAAAAGAGGAGAGTTGTCATAAGAATTTACTCCATGGGTACAATTAAAAGAGCTGATCAGGCAGTATAAGGAAATATTTTGTCCTTCTCCTAACTACTGTATTTCTGAAAGAGGAAAGAAAGAGCAGAAAGCAGATTGTCCTAGAATTTAACACTTTAAAATAACCCCACTCAAAAATTTTGGTACCCACTGCCAATAAAACATGTTCTGACAGTGGAGAAGGAGAGGTGAGAATGCACAAACATTTTGCTCAATGTCTGTGGAAAAAAACAGGCTTTACAGAAGTACCAATAAGATGTTTTCATCAACATGGATGGACATAGAGATTGTCATACTGAATGAAGTCAACAGATAAGCAGGGACATTTTATGATGCCCCTTATATGCAGAATCTAAAAAGACATGATACAAATTAACTTATTCACAAAGCAGACTCACAGACTTAGAGAACTTATTTGTGGTTACCGGGAAGAAGGATGAGGGGAACGGGTAGTTAGGGAGTTTGGGATGTACAGGTGTACATTGCTATATTTAAAATAGATAACCCACAAGGACCTATTGTATAGCACATGGAACTCTGTTCAGTGTTATGTGGCAGCCGGGATGGGAGGGGAGTTTGAGGGAGACTAGATATATCTTTATGTATGGCTGAGTTCCTTCACTATTCACCTGAAATTATCACAACATTGTTAATTGGCTATATCCCAATAAAAATAAAAAGTTTTTTTTTTTTTAAAGATGTTTGGAGGACTTTTTTCTTTGGGGTAGAGCTTTTTCCCCAGGAGTACAAATTACACAGTGATTATTGACTCTTTAAACAGATAAAAATTAGTACTAACTTTAGATCAGTAAATTTAATCCTAGAATAGTTAATTCATTTGACTTCAAGACCCAATATCCAGACAAATTTCTCTGTATCTTCAGAATCTCAATCCATATAAGTGCACTAGATATGAAGAAAATACCCCCTTAAAATATGTAGTAAAGAGAAAGCCAGCTGCAAGCGCACATGGCACAGTGTAGATTTAGAGCACAGCCTCTACATTCAGAGAGACTGAGTCTTCCTTTTCACTTAGTGTGGAGTCTTGGGTGATGCACTCGCTCACCAGAATATTATACTCTATGGCTTTTGTTGTTCATTTGCTCAGTCATGTCCAGCTCTTTGCAAACCCATGGACTGCAGCACACCAGGCTTCCCTGCCCTTCACCACCTCCCAGAGCTTGCTCAAACTCATGTCCATTGAGTCAGTGATGCCATCAGCCATCTCATCCTCTGTCGCCCCCTTCTCCTCCTGCCTTCAATCTTTCCAGCATCAGGGTCTTTTCTAATGAATCAGCTCTTCACATCAGGTGGCCAAAGTATTGGAGCTTCCACATCAGTCCTTCTAATGAATATTCAGGATTGATTTCCTTTATGCTTACTCATGGTTTACTTTTTTTCATTTTAAAATGCAACTAGTAACAATTCATTCCTGAGTTGCCATGAAGACTGACTGAAACTCAAATTCCTACTGAAGTCAGGCAAGAACCTTGTGTCAGGTTGCATTTTTTTGAAAGACACTTTTGCATAAGAAATGCATAGGGATAATGTTCATTTCCACAAGGAAATATGATATTTTCTCATTTTTAGTATATGTGGCTTTCTTCCTTTATAGCGGGAGACAGTTCCTCTCCCTTATGTTTTTACAGCATACAAGAAATACTTATTTTCACTTTCTTGTAAAATAATCAACAATATACATGCTATGGTGATAAGACAACTGACATTTGGTCTCAGTTTATCAGAGGTTAGCTCAGACAGTAAAGAATCTGTCTGCAATGCAGAAGAAACCAGTTTCTCTCCCTGGGTCAGGAAGATCCTTGGAGAAGGGCATGGAACCCACTCCAATATTCTTGCCTGGAGAATCTCTTGGACAGAGTACTTTGGCAGGCTACAGTCTATGGGGTCGCAAAGAGTCAGACATAACTGAGTGACTAACACTTTCCTTTTCACTTTAAGAGAGGTTGGGGCAAGAAAGGACTATTTGAGCTGAAGATACACATCACTCTGTAAAGGAGGAAGCCACAGTTCCCCTCTAGGGACTGGTACCTCACAGGAATATGAGGTTCCATATCATCTGATTTTTCAGTAGCACCAAAATCTGAATTTTAAGTGTATTTTTAATTACAACTATAGTTTGGAGATAAAGCAAATATTTCAATGAAGAGAGCCACACAATTTTTTTTTTTTTT
>SJYX01011913.1:479404-497846 GCA_006410675.1 Oreotragus oreotragus
CGACCCCATGGACTGCAGCCCACCAGGCTCCTCCGTCCATGGGATTTTCCAGGCAAGAGTACTGGAGTGGGGTGCCATTGCCTTCTCTGTTACAGAGCATAGGAAGAGTGTACTTTGCTTAATTCCTCCTGCTCCAGGATTCTTGGAATGGTAAATGAGCACTGACTTCAACTTAAAATCACCAGTTGTATTAGCACCTAATAAAAGAATCAGCCTGTCATTTGAAGCTAGGCATTAACTTCTACTCTCCAGCTATCAAAGTCCCATAGTGTGAAAGTGTTAGTCACTTAGTCATGTCTGACTCTTTGCAACTCCATGAACATGAATTAGGCTCCTTTGACCATGGAATCCTCCAGGCAAGAATACTGGACAGGGTTGCCATTCCCTTCTATTTCCAATAGATTTTTTTTGCATTTAAACCCTGTGGTTTAGTGTTGCCACCTTAGTTAGCTGGATCTTCTGGATTATTTGCTGAAGCTTCTACATCAGCACTTGCTGCTTCACCTTGCACTAAGATGTTATCAAGATGACGTCTTTCCTTGACCCTCATGAACCAGTTTCTGCTAGCTTCACACTTTCCTTCTGCAGCTTCTTCAGCTTTCTCAGCCTTCACAGAATTGAAGATAGTTAAGGCTTTTCTCTGGATTAGGCTTTGGCTTAAGTGAATGTTGTGACTGGTTTGGTCTTCTATCCAGACCTCTAAAACTTTCTCCATATCAGCAACAAGAATGATTATATATGCACATATGTATGATTACATATATGCACATATATATGAAACAAATATGGTAGCATGTTTAATATAGATAGATGGACAGAAAGATAATATGTAGCTATTTTCTCCTCCAAAAAGATGTTTTTGTTTCTTTCTGAGTCATGTCAGAGAAGTTGCAAACAGTTAGACCCTTCATTCCTGAATATTCCAACATACATTTCTTCTAGATTTTTAAAAGTCTGGGCATTAACTGCACAAAGAAGTTCCTTGTTTCTAAAATCATGAATATTATTGTGTCTTTTCATGTTCCACTCAGTTGTGCATTAATTATACATTAACTCATGCAATAAACATTATCAACTCCTTTCAATTTGTATGACATTGTGCAAGACGCAGAGATAAAAAGATTTGATGCTGGCAATCAAAACCTCGCTGTTTAGTAGCAAAAACAGGCCTTTGTGTTATGGGTTTCACAGAGGCAAGAAGAGGGCACTATGGATTCTAGGAGATTCCCAGAAATCAAGAGTAAGGAGTAAGTTCAGTTCAGTTCAGTTCAATCGCTCAGTNCATAAAAGGGGTTCTATATAATAGTACTAACAGCTGATTTCTTAGCAGAAACTCTGCATGCCAGAAGGGATTAATGTGATATATTTAAAGTGATGAAAAGTTAAACCCTACAATCAAGAATACTCTACCCAGAAAGTCTCTCATTCAGATTTGATGGAGAAACCAAAGCTTTAAAGACAAGCAAAAGCTAAAAGAATTCAGCACTACCAAACCAGCTTTACAATAGATGTTAAAGGAACTTTTCTAGGTGGAAAAGAAAAAGCCAAAACTAGGAACAAAATTACAAAATTGGGAAAGCTCACAAATAAGGCAAACATATAATAAAGGTAGGGAATACTTCTCTCACATATATGATATCTAAGTCAGTAATTGTGGGAGGAGGAGAGTACAAATGCAGGATATTTGAAATTAAGAGATCACCAATTTAATCAAGTATACACACAGACTGCTATATCAAAATAATGCCAACCTCAAATCAAATCTATAATTGATACACACACACAGAAAATGGAATCCAAACACAACACCAAAGATGATCATCAAATCAAAGAGAACAGAAGAGGAAAGGAAGAAAAAAGGAGAGTACAAATGCAGGATATTTGAAATTAAGAGATCACCAATTTAATCAAGTATACACACAGACTGCTATATCAAAATAATGCCAACCTCAAATCAAATCTATAATTGATACACACACACAGAAAATGGAATCCAAACACAACACCAAAGATGATCATCAAATCAAAGAGAACAGAAGAGGAAAGGAAGAAAAAAGATGTATAAAAATAAACTCAAAACAATTAACAAAATGGTAATAAGAATACCATATTAATGGGGCTTCCCAGATGGCACTACTGGTAACGAACCTGCCTGCCAATGAAGGAGACATAAGAGATTCAGTTTCAATCCCTGGGATGGGAAGATCCCTTAGAGAAGATAATGGCAACCCACTCCAGTATTCTTGCCAGGAGGATCCCACAAAGAGAGGAGCCTGGCAGGCTACAATCCATAGGGTTGCAAAGAGTCTGACATGACTATAAATGGGTTAAATGCTCCAGCCAAGACAGACTAGTCGAATGGAAACAAAAATAAGACGCCGATATAGGTTGTCTACAAGAGACCCACTTGAGAAATTGGGACACATGGAAAATTCCATGCAAATGAAAACCAAAAGAAAGCTAGAGTTTCAATACTTCCATCAGACAAAATAGACTTTAAAATAGAAACTATTACAAGAGACCAAGAATGACACTACCTATGATCAATTATAAATATTTATGCACCCAACATGGGAGCACCTCACTATAGAAGATAAATGTTAACAGACAGAAATTGACAGTAACACAATAATTATGATATAAACCCCACTTACAACAATTGATAGATCATCCAGACAAAAAATCAATAAGAAAACATAGACCTCAAATGACACATTAGACCAGATGTAGTTCATTGATAATATGAGTATTTCATCCAAAAGCAGCAGAACACACATTCTTTTTAGGTGCACATGAAATATTCTCCAGGATAGATCACATTCTGTGCCACAAAGAAAGCTTTGGTAAATTTGAGAAAAGTGAAATCATATCAAGCATCTTTTCTGACAACAAGGTTATGAGGTTAAAAATAAATTATGTGAAGATAACTGTAAAAGACAAAAACACATGAAAACTAAACAATACCTTACCAAAACAACCAGTGCATCAGTGAGGACATAAAAACATACTAGAGACAAATGAAAACAGACAATCCAAAACCTATGGGATGGAGCAGAAACAATTCTAAGAGGGAGGTGTATCGCAATAAAATTTTACCTCAGGAAACAAAAATTTGAAATAAAGACCCTGACATTACACCGAAAGCAACCCCAGAAAGAGGAACAAACAAACCTAAAGTTAGAGGAAGGAAAGAAGCCTTAATGACCAGAGCAGAATTTAATGAAAAAGAGATGATGAAAACAATAGCGAAAATCAAGAAACTGAAAGCTGCTTCTTTGAGGAAATAAACAAAACCTTTAGGGAGATCCACAAAGAAAAGAAGAGAGAGAACTCAAATCAATAAAATTAGAAATGAAAAAAGGAGAACTTCTAACTGGTACCATAGAAATACAAAGGATCACAAGCAACTTTACACCAATAAAATGGAAAAGTTAGAAGAAATGGACAAATTCTTAGAAAAGTACCACCTTCCAGCCTGGACTAGGAAGACATAGAAAATATGAACAGACAAATCACAAGTACTGAAATGAAAACTGTGATTAAAACACTTCTAATAAACAAAAGTCCAAGACAAGATGGCTTCACAGGCAAATTCTACCTAACATTTCAGTTCAGTTCAGTTGCTCAGTCGTGTCCGACTCTTTGCGACCCCATGAATCGCAGCACGCCAGGCCTCCCTATCCATCACCATCTCCCGGAGTTCACTCAGACTCATGTCCATCGAGTCCATGATGCCATCCAGCCATCTCATCCTTGGTCGTCCCCTTCTCCTCCTGCCCCCAATCCCTCCCAGCATCAGGGTCTTTCCCAATGAGTCAACTCTTCGCATGAGGTGGCCAAAGTACTGGAGTTTCAGCTTTAGCATCATTCCTTCCAAAGAAATCCCAGGGTTGATCTCCTTCAGAATGGACTGGTTGGATCTCCTTGCAGTCCAAGGGACTCTCAAGAGTCTTCTCCAACACCACAGGTCAAAAGCATCGATTCTTCGGCGCTCAGCTTTCTTCACAGTCCAACTTTCACATCCATACATGACCACAGGAAAAACCACAGCCTTGACTAGGCGGACCTTTGTGGGCAAAGTAATGTCTCTGCTTTTTAATATGCTGTCTAGGTAGGTTATAGTTTTTTTCCAAGGAGCAAGTGTCTTTTAATTTCAGTTCAAAACTGAGTCTACTTTGAAGAGTATTTTAGCCAAAATTTAAAAGATGGTGTGGAGTTAGTCAGGTAAAGAACTTGGAATAGAATATTCTAGGTCTTGGCGGAGCATGGGTCAAGGCACTGATGGTGTGGCATGATGTACTCAGGAAATAACTGAGTACTCAGGAATCTCAATGCAGCTGTAGTATTTATTATGTGCCAGGGAGTACTTCAAATACTTCAAGTATTTCAAATACTTCAAGTACTTCACCAGTCATTTTTAACTTGGTTGTGAGTAACTATTAGAGATGGTTCAGTACAGAAAGCACTCCAAATACTGGAGTTCGTGTAAAAAATAAATTAAATAAATAAATCAAATCAAATCAAAAAAAAAGAACATTAAAAAAAAATTTAAAAAAAAAAAAAAAGAAGGGACTATAAAGAGGAGTAAAATTTTTTCAACAAATTAGAACCATTGAAGCAGCAAATCAATCCCTGGACCTCCAGGAAAAAACTCACAATACTATACAGAGTTACGACTCCTAGATATGCTGTCTAGGTAGGTTATAGCTTTTTTTCCAAGGAGCAAGTGTCTTTTAATTTCAGTTCAAAACTGAGTCTACACTGAAGAGTATTTTAGCCAAAATTTAAAACATGGTGTGGAGTTAGTCAGGTAAAGAACTTGGAATAGAATATTCTAGGTCTTGGCAGAGCATGGGTCAAGGCACTGATGGTGTGGCATGATGTACTCAGGAAATAACTGAGTCCTCAGGAATCTCAGTGCAGCTGTAGCATTTATTATGTGCCAGGGAGTACTTCAAATACTTCAAGTACTTCACCGTCATTTTTAACTTGGTTGTGAGTAACTACTAGAGACGGTTCAGTACAGAAAGCACTCCAAATACTTGAGGCAAGAAGGGACTATAAAGAGAATTAAAATTTTTTTCAACAAATTAGAACCATTGAAGCAGAAAATCAATCCCTGGACCTCCAGGAAAAAACTCACAATACTGTACAGAGTTACTACTCCTAGGATGCTGCTGGAGCTTTGCCAAATCACCAGCTCCTCCCATGCCCCAATCACAGGGCACCAGGAGGCTGAAGCAATAAGCCTGGATTGTTGCTGTAGGGAACCCACTAATCCCACAACCACACCTACCAGTGATACTTGCTAAAAGCGGATCAAAAGATGGCCTCTCCCTCATTTTCACCTTCTAATCTTCACACAAATGCAACTACTTGGTGAGAATATTTTGCTTCCAGAATCTCAGACACAGTGGAGTGTGAAGCTTTCAGTCTTTCCCACCATAGTGCTACTGTGGAATTTAAGGAATCAATCCAGAATATACAGTCAAGTTTCCTCACCCTCTCCTCATCAGCCTCCGTTCTGAACTGAATGCACTGGGAAGACCACTAATTAAGTATGTAAAGATGTAAATTGCTGCAAAACATGTTGTCTTTTGCTTTTATGTTCAGTATAAACTGCATCAAGTTCACACACAGGGATAAATCCATAATCGTGACCTTTAAGGTGCAATCATGGAACAAACTGAATTTAACAATCCAGACAATTAACTTTTCCCCCAATAGCTTTAAATATATGGCCTTTATTTTTTAAGGTGGTAAAGCATAAAAATGGGTATTAATGAGTGAGAAACTTATCATGTCATCCTGAAATTTAAGCTAAAATACATGCTTACTGAAGTTGAATTATTGATCGATAGAATTTTATCACATCTACAAATATGATTAACTTCAAACATCTGTAAGATAAATATTACTCTTTAGGATGTTGAGATTAATGATATGAAAGCATAACAATTATTAATAATATTAGAAGTTATATATTTCAAACCCTATCAGATGTATCAATATTCTTATAATGTTCATTTTCAGTGGACATCCAACTTCTGCTTCTGATTTTAAGAAATCAGAAACTAATTGACTGTCTCCTTAGTCTATTCCATTTTATCCCCCAGTAAAATATATCCTAAATTCTAGCCCCTAGTCCTAGTTCTGTGCTTTGGAACCATTAAANAAGCATAACAATTAATAATATTAGAAGTTATATATTTCAAACCCTATCAGATGTATCAATATTCTTATAATATTCATTTTCAGTGGACATCCAACTTCTGCTTCTGATTTTAAGAAATCAGAAACTAATTGACTTTCTCCTTAGTCTATTCCATTTTATCCCCCAGTAAAATATATCCTAAATTGTAGCCCCTAGTCCTAGTTCTGTGCTTTGGAACCATTAAAATTGTCTTCCTCCTCATTAAATACCTTTAAAATTTAAAGTTAAGGGCTTCTCATTTGGCGCTAGTGGTAAAGAATCTGCCTGCCAATTCAGCAGATGCAGGAGATGTGGTTCAATCTCTGGGTAGGGAAGATCCATCCCCTGGATAAGGAAATGGCAATCCACTCCAGTGCTCTTGCCTGGAAAATCCCATGGACAGAGGAGCCTGACAGGCTACAGTACATAGAATCACGAAGAGTCAGACATGACTGTGTGACTTAACACAACAATATTTAAAGCTAGCAGTCACATTCTACCTAAGTCTCCCCTTTAACAACTTAAATAATTTGTCTTTAGTCCTCATTTCAGACCACCGTGACATCTTTCAGTGCCCTTTAGCTTGACCTAGACATGGTCGGATAATTGCAGAATATAAGAGAACTATGTTCAGAATAGCTAAAGCATGCTCTAGAGTTTTGGAAGTGATATCACATAATGCATTGCTTTGAATTGAGCTTCCTATCAACTAAAAAGTATTTTCAACTGTACTGCTCATAAGTCTTATCTCTTAGTTTTATATTATTCAGCTATGGTACTTATAACTGAATCCTGGAGTTTATTAATATTGACCTGTTATACTGCATGCATCCTTTGCTTGTTGATTTATAATCTCATGGTCAAAGAAAAATGCCGTACCTCCAAGTATCACTTCTTATTTCCATGAGTAAGAAATAAGAAAGATGAAGGGGAAACAGGCAATGGCAAGAAATTTTACATGTATCTCACTGGTCAGAAATATGACAAATGTCTTTCCATAGCTAAAAAAGAGGCTATAAATCAAACATTTTGGTTCTAAACCACTATGGTATAAAACAATAGGAAATTAGATAGTAAGAAATATTGGTCATAAGTCAAGTTGTAATATTTGCCACAATATACAATACATGAGCTTTTGCTTACTCCCACTGAACACAGCTACTTATACTAAATATTCATAATCCATGCTTTTAGTTATTCATACTGGAAAGTTTTCTATTATTCTTATTATTTCCCCCAATTTAAAGTTTATAGGAATCATTTTCTTACCTTCCTTAAAATAAGAATAGCAGTTGTTGGTGTCCAGTCTTCCATTGGAAAAGACCCTGATGCTGGGAAAGATGGAGGGCAGGAGGAAAAGTGGGCAACCGAGGATGAGATGGTTGAATGGCACCACTGACTCAGCGGATGTGAGTTTGAGCACACTCAAGGAGACAGTGAAGGACAGGAAAGCCTGGCATGCAGCAGTTCACGGGCTTGCAAAGAGTTGAACCCAACTGAGTGACTGAATGACAAAAACAAATCTTCCATTACTTATATTTTGGTCTATAACTTTTTAAATATTTCAGTAATTTTATATATCTATAAATTCATCAATTCAGTGATTTTCATCTATAAATTTTTTCAGGAAACTAAACTACAATTAACTTAGTCCAGAAAAGTAGAACACATTGAGAGAATTATGGGCACTTTTACTTTCTCTTCAATAGCTTGACTTCATTTCTGTATTACCAATAAATGTTCTAGTCTTTTGAATGTGAAGCTTATTCTCTCCAACAAAAGCAAATTAGTTTTGTATTATGGTTCATTTTCCTAATATTTTTCACATCTAGCCCCAAACACCACCCCAGGTCAGTCTTCCTTTTCTTATAGATCCAAATATAGAAAAAAGAAAAAAAAAAATCCTATTCAACCTTCTTTCCTTTTGAAATCTAAAATCAACTTTCCATTTTTTCTCTCAACTTGTAGAAATGTCTTCTAAATCAGACTAACACATTTCTACCCCTCACCAGACCTAGCATATATTCCAAGGGTACTTAATTGATTTCTCCACTCACACAACAATTTACACACAAAACTCCATCCAAACCAGCAGGAGTACACAGCCTTTCCTAACCTTCCAGGTTAACAGATCGTGAACACAACAGGTCACCTTAGTGTAGAAAAAGGTAATTGGTGAATGACAAGTCAACTGCATTTTTTTATTCTACCAGTTTCTTGTAGGAGATCAGTACATAGAGGCAGGGAGATAAGATTACAGAAATTCTCAGAAGCTCCAGTGTATTGACCTCAGGTTGAATATAAGTGGACATTCTGTCTCATAATTTGAAACTGTATAAAATTCAATGGGTAATGAAGTGTCATAAATAGTATTAAAGTAGGTAAATTTTGATCGTGTTCTTATTGTCTAGAGTACAGTCTGAAAATAAACAAAATGACTACCCTCTCTCTGGTGGTTAAAATTCCCTGCTAAAGAGCATAACAGCTATTAGAAATAAACAAAAAACCCTACACGACTAAAGGTCTTTATAATAAAAATTCTATTTAAGACTGTTTGCCTTGGAAAAATATAAAACACCACACAATTAATGAGTCTGAAATTTTTAGTTTCATATAAAGACCCAATTTTTTGGCATCAGTCTCAGCAATTCAAAGAAAAAACTGTTCTACAACAGGATGGCCTAACAAAACTTAATTCTATAATTATGTAAAATTTTTCTAAGTGCTACAATGTAAAAGTTTGCAATGTATTACAGAAGTTGGATGAAAGTATTTGGGCCAGTACAATGGATACTGAAAACAATTTCATATGTACTGCCTGATACCTGAAGTAATATGTCAAAATATCTGCAGAGTTTTAGAGAGATGTTATGTTACCACTGTTTCCATATATCTAACTCAAATATGGTAACTTCCCCGGTGGCTCAGAGCATCTGCCTACAATGTGGGAGACCCAGGTTCAATCCCTGGGTCAGGAAGATCCGCTGGAGAAGAAAATGACAACCCACTTCAGTATTCTTGCCTGGAAAATCACATATAGATTGAAACCAGATGGCATAGGTGCAAACTGGTACCCAGTAAAATGGAGGGATTTATTTTTAGGTAATTGAGAATATTATGACAAGTTTTATTTATATTCACAAAATATCATGAAAATTATTTCTGCAAAAAGTAAACCTTGTTTCTTGTTTATATATACTCACCTTTTAAAAAAATGCCCAAATCACAGTAGCATATGACTTGTGTATACTAACCACAAAATCAACTCTAGTGAGTAAAGAATTTTTAATGTTTCAAGGATATACATTGCTTTGAGAAAATGGAACCACTTCAGTATTTTATTGAATAACAATTTGGTGCTTTCTTCAAGGCCTAATTTGTTTTTTTGACTATGGTAAAAAAAATTAATTAACTTTCTCAATCTATTTTGATCTTAAACTTTGAGGTACAATGTCTCAAATTCTTATAACAGTCTTTTAGTATAGCTCCTTTTTAATAACAAAAATCTTGAATGTAAAAAAAAAATAGTATCTTCTTCCAAGATCACCCATTTTATAAGTGGCAAAGGGGTGACTCAAATCCTTAATCTGAATCTCCGCCTAGAGAGCATACTCCTTGCTATATGCCATTGTATCTCAGCTATAGCATTAATCTAAATGAATGTAAGGCTGACATCTTCCAGTGGAGCATCTGATCATATACTCCCTATATACTTATTTATTATTTATTTATTTTTGTATATGTCCATTTTTCTTCTTGTCCATGAAGTTAGCTCTTTGGAGCTATAGAATATACCACGTAATTGTTCTTTAGTCTCCTCTGCACCAGGAACAATGCTGAGTACCCACTGGACATTTGATTAATGGATATATCTAGGAGAGTGATTGTTTCAATAAAATGCAGTGCATTGGGAAAACTCTTTGTTCTCCACTTGCTCTCAACTGACTTGAGAAAAATAAGACTCTTGGTAAGGGTATAGAAAAGTCGTCACATCTCTGATATCGTATGTGAAAACGTTCATAATATCAACCTTACATAAAGAGAGACAGGTAGGAAACTGCCAACCTCAAAGCTGTAATGAACAAAGTACATGGCAATGGATAGATGAGATTGTAAAGACTAAGCTTTTTATCCACCAGACATACAGCACCTAGAAACTCTGTGAAGTTACAGTATGATATGTTCATTACAGTATAGAATATAAGAGAAAATATAATAAAGAAATAAGCCAAGTTTACAACAGGTACTATTTCATAAATTATTAAATATTATATTCTAAATTTAAAAGGATATTATAGATTTTTAATGATAAAAATGTTCATATTTAGTGTAAAGCCAGCTTCTCTGATGGCTCAAATAGTAAAGAATCTCCCTGCAAGGCTAGAAACCCAGGTTTGATTCCTGGGTCAGAAAAATCCCCTGGAAAAGGGAATGGCTACCCACTCCAGTATTCTTGCCTGGAGAATTCCATGAATAGAGGAGCCTGGTGGGTTCCAGCACATGGGGTTACAAAGAGTCAGACACAACTGAGTGACTAACACACACAAGTAACATGTAAACTATGATCCCATTGTACGTGTATATGGACATATGTTTTTCTATAACAGGATAGAAAAATGGACATCTTTCTGTATCAGTTCTAATGAGGCTTCCAGACAATAAGAAGCAAATAATCCACATTCCAAAGGCGATCACAGAGTTACAAAGGGAGGGATTAACATCAGAGCTGTGACCCTTAAAAGCCTCTTGATGAAAGTGAAAGAGGAGAATGAAAAAGTTGGCTTAAAGTTCAACACTCAGAAAACGAAGATCATGGCATCTGGTCCCATCACTTCATAGGAAATAGATGGGGAAACAGTGGAAACAGTGTCAGACTTTATTTTTGGGGGCTCCAAAATCACTGCAGATGGTGACTGCAGCCATGAAATTAAAAGACACTTACTCCTTGGAAGGAAAGTTATGACCAACCTAGATAGTATATTCAAAAGCAGAGACTTTACTTTGTCAACAAAGGTCTGTCTAGTCAAGGATATGGTTTTTCCAGTGGTCATATATGGATGTGAGAGTTGGACTATGAAGAAGGCTGAGCACCGAAGAATTGATGTTTTTGAACTGTGGTATTGGAAGACTCTTGAGAGTCCCTTGGACTGCAAGGAGATCCAACCAGTCCATTCTAAAGGAGATCAGCCCTGAGTGTTCTTTGGAGGGAATGATTCTAAAGCTGAAGCTCCAGTACTTTGGCCACCTCACGCGAAGAGTTGACTCATTGGAAAAGACTCTGATGCTGGGAGGGGGGCAGGAGGAAAATGGGACGACAGAGGATGAGATGGCTGGATGGCATCACCAACTCAATGGACGTGGGTTTGAGTGAAATCCAGGAGTTGGTGATGGACAGGGAGACCTGGCGTGCTGCGATTCATGGAGTCGCAAAGAGTCGACACGACTGAGTGACTGAATTGAACTGAACCATGACCCTTAGCATCCACTTCATCTGCATCCCAAGAACTACTAACATCATCCCAAAGGGGAATGGTGAGAAGTTCTCTCCCTACCCCTCAAGCAGAGCATGGGGATGACTCAAGAGCCTGATATGTGACTCAAGATTTAAAATAACTGACTTGCATCTGGGTAATGCTAAAGAGTGGAAGACTGACTGAAGTAGTGTATGACCACAGAACAGAGAGCCATGTTTGGGATGCATCTGAAGTGACAGAGACAAGGGCAAAGGGGCATGTCTCCTGCAGACCAATGTGGGTGACATGAGAATGAGTTGGCCTAATCATGTATGGATGTGAGAGCTGGACCATGAAGAAAGCTGAGCACCAAAGAATTGATGCTTTTGAACTGTGGTGTTGGAGAAGACTCTTGAGAGTCCCTTGGATTGCAAGGATATCCAACCAGTCCATCCTGAAGAAAATCAGTCCTGAATATTCATTGGAAGGACTGATGTTCAAGCTGAAAGTCCAATACTTTGGCCACCTGATGTGAAGAACTGACTCATTAGCAAAGACGCTGATAGATGCTAGGAAAGACTGAAGACAGGAGGAGAAGGGGACAACAGAGGATGAGATGGTTGGATGGCATCACCAACTCAAGGACATGAGTTTGAGCAGGCTTCGGGAGTTCGTGATGGACAGGGAAGCCTGGCGTGCTGCACTCCATGGGGTTTCAAAGAGCCAGACATGACTGAACAACTGAACTGAACTGAGGGCTGACATGGAACTTCCTATTGTCTGATACCTATTGCTACACAATGAACAACTATAAAATCAGTAGCATACAAAATAAGTATTCTCACAGATGTGCAGACTGGCTAGAAGTCAGCTGGGGGTCACCTAGACAGCTTAGTTATTAGCTGTGGGTCCAGTGGCCTCACTTGTAACTCAGTCCCATTCCACATATTTTTATTCTGAGGCCCAAGCTGAAGGGACAAGAGATACCCCTTATTAGCAGAAGGAAATGCTGTTCAGAAATGTTCACTCCCTCCCACTCACTTCCATGTGAAGATCCTCTCCCCACTGACAATGCGTTTTTCTATTGGCCAATGGGATGTTATCAAGTGTGAAGCATCAGAGATTGAAAGAGCTTGTACTTACACTAGCTCCTCTGTGGTTGCCATGAGAAACATGAGCTTCCCTGGTGGCTCAGACAGTAAAGAATCTGCCTGCAATGCAGGAGACCCACGTTCGATCCCTGGGCCAGGAAGATCTGCTGGAGGAAGGAAATGGTAACCCACTCCAACATTCTTGCCTAACCCGAGCTATCCTCTTAATCCCAGAGGAGAATGAAAACACTGACAGGCAAAATGAGTAATGCTATCCCCACCTTTCCCACCAGATAATTCTTGTCCTATGTGGAACAGGCCTGAGTTGAGGAAGGGAAGAAGATACACTGAATAAAAGACATGGAACCTAACATTTTAATTCTGGAAACAATTGCCTTGAGGTGAATTTTCCAGTGAGTACTTTGTATTATCAGAGAATTAGCAGAAAGTTTGGTAAAGCTTTTACCCAGCACTACACAGGGTTTTAAATAAACTGGATGAAGGGAAGGTGGGGAGAGCTACAGGGAGCAGTTTTCTGATTGCACTCTGAGTCCTTTGTTCTTCGAAATATCTTGATGTGGGTGTATATATGTATATGAGATAGTAACTGAAAGTAAAAATTTAACAGTAAAATTTAGCAGTTAACAGACTTCATTATATGCTTTATATGAACTAAATCCATTACTTTATGAAAAATGGAAAATGATTATAAATGATGCAGTTCAATAAAACCCCTGAACTTCTCTCTTTTACTACAACAAAAACAACAGTAAAACAAATATTCTCAACTGTTTCCATATAATGATTAAACACTTTTGAAGAAAAAGATGAGCAGAAATGGTACAACCATATTGACAGTTAAATAATCTTTAGCTTTATCTCCACATCCAGCAGAACAAAGCATCTCGGTCCTCACCATGTGGGCTGCCTTGCATCCGTCTGATCTCTGTCTATTGAGTAGTACTTATAGAAACTAATTAAACCTATGGGATGGAAAAATACCTTTCCCACCAGCACTAATTTCTCAGACCGCATACGTCCCACAGGGGTCTTCTGAGATATGCGCTTTTTACTGAGTCAAGGCATTAAATGCACTCGATCACGTGGGAAAGGGAAAAAATCAGTTTGCTTCCCACGTTAGCTGTAGTTGCTTTATCTGATTAAATCTATTGCTGCCATGCAGCCATGGACAGACCATGAACACAAGGAGAATTCAGAGGATCTAAGGAATGGCCTTCACTGAGAAGCAAGTCTGAGGCTGGGAGGTACTCATGTGACGGGAAGAGGGGGGAGATGCGACGGACAGTGACGAGAATGATAAAAAGAACAACAGGCTTACTCAGTGACTTTCCACGGGCTGTCCTTCCAAAGAGGCCAAAATAAGGTGTGTAACCATGTAAAGTGTCAATTAGATTGTACCTGAGAGATTCAAGTAGAGAGTTAAAATGATTTAGAGCCCTCTGTGGCTAACCCTCAGGGAACAATCTATGGCTACTTTCTGCAAGAGAGTGAAGTCCACAACTGATAAGACATACCAAATAGATGTTTGAAATGTCACTACAATTCTCTCTGTCTTAAGCTTTCAGGGGCTACTGCCACTTGAATCAAAACCTGATACAGGGAACATTGCTGAGGTTCTGGCTGAAGAAAAGCCAGTGGGTCTCAACCCAGCACGATTCCTTTTTGGCGCCAACGTTCTCTCCAAATCAAATGTAATCCTATCTGCAAGTGAATCAGAACTGCTCAAGTCAAACCAGCTAGAATTCATTATGCACCACATTAACTTTTTCCAAGTTATTGAGACAAATGCCTCTTTTCAGTACTGTGGTTTGGCTAAGGCCATAAGGGAGGAAGAAATGAAATCTTCCACAACTTTGACGAGAAACACAGTCAAATGAAGAACAGGGTCAGAACAGGATTTCTTTCCTTAATTTGAGGTGATTTATCTGAAAAGGTGGATCATCAGTTTTTGAATGCTATAGCCATTAGTTCAGGTCTCAAGTGTTTCTTGCTTTAGATTGACCTTTTCATTTCCTTTTTCATTTTTATGCCCTTTTTCACAAGGAGGACACATTTCTAAATTTATATTATATTTATATTAGCAGAGGAAAATGGACTTTAAACCTTGATTGTGTCTGGGTGTCATTATCTTCCTATGGAAAGGAAGATAATGTGTACTTCACATGCCAGACAAACAATAAAGAATCATCATGTACTAATTGTTTTATTGACCTTCCCAGTTCTTTCCAACTTGAGACTTCTAAATAGATATAAACCTTTACACAGACGATCCATAAAGAGTGACTGCTTACAAATACATGAAAAATTGCTCAACATGACTCATTATTAAAGAAATGCAAGTCAAAACTACAATGAGGTATCACCTTACATCAATCAGGACAGCCATCATCAAAAAAACGACAAACAATAAATGCTGGAGAGGCTGTGAAGGGAAGGGAACCCTCTTGCATTGTTGGTGAGAATGTAAATTGATACAACCGCTATGGAGAACAGCACAGAGGTTCCTTAAAAAACTAAAAACAGAACTACCATGTGGCCCAGCAATCCCACTACTGGCCATATACCCTGAGAAAACTATAATCCAAGAAGACACATGCACCTCAATGTTCATCGCAGCACTATTTACAATAAACAGGACATGGAAGCAGCCTAAATGTCCATCGACAGGTGAATGAATAAAGAAGATGTGGTACACATATACGATGGAGCATTACTCAGCCATAAAAAGGAACAAAACTGGGTCATTTGTAGTGATGTGGATGGACCTAGACTCTATCATACAGTGTGAAGCAAGTCAGAAGGCGAAAAATATCATATATGAATGCATGTGTATGGGATACAGAGGATGGCACAGATGAGCCTGTTTGTAGGACAGGAACAGAGATGCAGACAGAGTGGGCAGGAGGGCACAGAGGTGAAAGGGGAGGGCGAGGTGAACTGGGAGAGCAGGACTGATGTATATGCAGTGTGTGACATGTGTGTGTAGAACAGACAGCTAGTGGGAAGCTGCTGTGCAGCCCCAGGGCCTCAGCTTGGTGCTCTGTGATGACCCAGCGGGGTGAGAGGAAGGAGATGTATGTATACATATAGCTGATCCACTGCATTGTACAGAAGAAACTAACACATTACATATAGCTAATTTAATTCATTGTATAGCAGAAACAAACAGAACATTGTAAAGCAATTATACTCAAGAAAGAAATAAGAAAGAAGAGTGATTGCTTATTAAATGGAATGTTAACTGACTGCTCTGTATTTCTTCTTGGGGTCTTATATCAAAGGAGTAAAACCTCTCAGTTTTCACTCCGACCGTGCCAGCAGACAAACTGCCAATGGTCACAGTGTAAGGAACAATTTTTCAGATATCATTAATAGATGGAAAGAAATTCAATTAGTTTTGTAAAGGTTGCAAAGCACCAGCATGGAATTTTTACATAGCTACCTATAGGAAATCTCAGCCCTGGGCCTGAGAATTCTCATGAATTTCTACAGCGTCACAGAGTCTGAGAAATGGCAGCTGTAAACTAAGGGCTCTCCAGTGGAGAGATTTAGCCTGGCTAAAAGAAGTCAAAAGACAAGTGTATCAGAAGCAGGATATTCACCAGAATATCTGTTGCTGTCCTTGACATCCTTACATACTAACTGANCGTCACAGAGTCTGAGAAATGGCAGCTGTAAACTAAGGGCTCTCCAGTGGAGAGATTTAGCCTGGCTAAAAGAAGTCAAAAGACAAGTGTATCAGAAGCAGGATATTCACCAGAATATCTGTTGCTGTTCTTGACATCCTTACATACTAACTGAAATAACATATAATGACAACTCAAGAGATTTCCTAGCTATAAGACATTCAAGCATACACACAAACATACACACAAGCACACCCTCTTTCATTAGTAGTATGGTTTCTTTGGAAAGGAAAATCAGAAACTATATTGCCATTTAAGGGATCCAAGAATTGTAAGCAAACTTACGGACTATATGAAAATTTTAAAAATATTTTATTCATAAAAAGAAATAAGTACCCTGAAACTTCTAGGAAAAGTATGGCTAAGTTTGGTCAATCCATAAATGGTATGATTGGCAGTATAGAAAAAATATATTCAACATGATATACTAGCTGTATGTTTTTTAAAAAAACAAAACCATTGAACTTCAAAATTTTTATGAATTGGTCTTAAAAAGTGNATATTTTATTCATAAAAAGAAATAAGTACCCTGAAACTTCTAGGAAAAGTATGGCTAAGTTTGGTCAATCCATAAATGGTATGATTGGCAGTATAGAAAAAATATATTCAACATGATATACTAGCTGTATGTTTTTTAAAAAAACAAAACCATTGAACTTCAAAATTTTTATGAATTGGTCTTAAAAAGTGGACAAAAGCCTACCAACATCTGATAACTAATGGGTTAAAAGCATCAAGTGGGATTTCTGGGTAGGAAAGCAGGACACTTGAAAAGCCTAAAAAATATGGGAAAGGAAATATCTTGACAGATAAGCAGTTGACACAAATACGTAAGTAAGTGTAAATAAGTGGCTTTCATAGTCACAGGTAACTATAGATAAGAATAAGTGGCCAGCAATCAAGGTAGTTCTCACAACAGAAAAGAACACCTAGAATATCAAATACAAGGAAGGTCCAGAATTTCAAAGCCATTTTATTTGAGAGTTTGAGGTATTTTCATATGAATCTACATATCTGGAGACATACAAGTAAGTGTATGTCTTGTTTGAAGGTTTAGGGAGCCATATGTCACACAATTAACCATATCAGTAGGAAATGGAAAAGCAGAAAGACAACAGAGTATTTTCCTGACTTATTTATAGGATATTGAAGTTGATTTTCTTCTTCTAGTAGCATGGAAAGAGACTTCGGTTATGGACTGAATTATACACAATTTTCAATTCGTATGACAAAGCCCCAACCCCAATGTGACTACGTTTGGAAACAGGAGATCATGAAGGTTAAATAACGTCATAAAGTTGGTGCCTGAATCTGATTGGAATGGTGGTCTTACAAGAAAAGAGAGAGAGAGATCCTCTCATCACCCTTCCTCCACACCTAGCAGGGTCAGAAAAAAATTTATGTAAAGATGAAGCAAGAAGATAGCCATCTGCAAGCCAGGAAAAGAGATCTCACCAGAACCCACACTGGTCAAGACCTAGATCTGATCTGGAACTTCTGGACTCCAGAAGTGTGAAAAGATAACATTTCTATTGTTTAAGCTACCCAATTTATGACATATTATTACGGCAGCACAAGCAGAACAGTGCCAGCTTCTTCCCCAGTAGGATGACAGAATGTGAGAGTGAGGTGGAGGACTTTCCAAGCTACATGGAATAAGAAAAGCGAAGAAGGCTAAGGTTAAGTGGTGGAACTTCTGAGGACTCGAGCAGAGAGTGTTACTAAAAAGGAATGTCACCATGGCAGCTGGAACAGTTCAAGGTCACTGTTATTTCAAACTAGAAAGAGTAGAGAAAGACTCTTCTTCCTCCTGGTCAACTCTCACTTCTCTAACAAAATTTTTCTGCCTGCTCAGTTCAGTTCAGTTCAATCGCTCAGTCGTGTCCGACTCTTTGCAACCCCTGAATCGCAGCACGCCAGGCCTCCCTGTCCATCACCATCTCCCAGAGTTCACTCAGACTCATGTCCACTGAGTCCGTGATGCCATCCAGACATCTC
>SJYX01011913.1:501506-519853 GCA_006410675.1 Oreotragus oreotragus
TTCTCTACATTCACCTTCACTATCTTCTTTCTCTTCTTCCCCCCTTTTCTTCCTCTTTTTGGGCTCTGTTTCCACTGTCCTTTTTATTATTCCTTCCACTTAAACTAGACATTTCATATTATTTTGCTTGAACAATCATGTAGTGACACTGGCCTTATAGAAATGAAATGTCTGTGGGAATTCCCTGGCGGTCCAGGTTAGGACTCTCAGCTTTCACTGCTAAGGGCCCAGGTCAATCCCTGGCCCGGGAACTAAGATCCCGCAAGCTGCATGGCAGGGTCAAAATTAAAGATGATAAAAATGAAATGTCCAGTCAAATATAAGTTTGGATGTGAACTGCAGATGATTTACACAGTAAAAGATAGAGATGGGAAAAGTTAGTTTGGTCATTAACACTGACACCATCAACCCTAATTTATTCACATAAAACAAGCAAAGTGAATTTCCAAGCATATATATCCAAAGACCTTACCATAGTTAAATTTCATTAGAATATACTGTATTATACATTTAAGTGCCAGTGTGTGTAACTTCAGATTTATGTAGGAATGAAAATAATAAAAATATACACATAGATGGCACATAGTACATACTCCTCTTAAAAACTGATAACACAAACTATTGCATCTATACAATCACATGAATATTTGGTCAAATAATCTGGTGAGTCAAATCAGATTCCTATGCATAGCTAAAATATTTGAGAACCCAAATGTGGCATGTCTATCTTGAAAATACCCCACATTGAGAGGCAGTAAGTTTTCAGTTTCCAATTTCCATAAAACAGAGAAAGAAATTATCAAGGTGTTTGCCTTGTATGACATGTGCAGATATGCAGTACACTTTTGGTTTGAAGCCTTTCAACATTACCTAGCATCTAGCATCCTTGTAGGACAGCAATCCTAAACCATTTTGCTGAAATCATGCACACTGGACATACAGATGCAACTTGATAAATGGCACATCACCACATCTAACCTGACTACTCTCCAGATATTAAAAAAATGGCCTGGATGAAGATAGATGAAACTTACAATTGGTTTGTTAATTATTTTTGTCCTTTTATGCAATGGTATTACACAAAACACAGTTCTAAACATAACGTACTAATATTTGTGGAACTACCCATCACATCTTTCCACTGAGGTTTTACTTCAGTCAACAAAAGCAGTCATTTATGCAGCTCTTGGATCTTGTCTGCAACTGGCCTTTATAGGCCACTCTAACTTTTAAATAGCTGTTAAAAGAAGAGAAGCGAAAAGCAAAGGAGAGAAGGAAAGATGAATGCGGAGTTCCAAAGAATAGCAAGGAGAGATAAGAAAGCTTTCCCAGCAATCAATGCAAAGAAATAGAGGAAAACAACAAGTCTGCAACTGGCCTTTATAGGCCACTCTAACTTTTAAATAGCTGTTAAAAGAAGAGAAGCGAAAAGCAAAGGAGAGAAGGAAAGATGAATGCGGAGTTCCAAAGAATAGCAAGGAGAGATAAGAAAGCTTTCCCAGCAATCAATGCAAAGAAATAGAGGAAAACAACAGAATGAAAAAGACTAGAGATCTCTTCAAGAAAATTAGAGATACCAAGGGAACATTTCATGCAAAGATGGGCTCAATAAAGGACAGAATGGTATGGACTTAACAGAAGCAGAAGATATTAAGAAGAGGTGGCAAGAATACAAAGAACTGTACAAAAAAGAGCTTCACAACCCAGATAATCACGATGGTGTGATCATTCACCTACAGCCAGACATCCTGGAATATGAAGTCAAGTCGTCCTTAGAAAGCATCACTACAAACAAAGCTAGTGGAGGTGATGAAATTCCAGTTGATCTATTTCAAAATCTGAAAGATGATGCTGTGAAAGTGCTGCACTCAGTATGCCAGCAAATATGGAAAACTCTGCAGTGGCCACAGGACTGGAAAAGGTCAGTTTTCATTTCAATCCCAAAGAAAGGAATGCCAAAGAATGCTCAAACTACCACACAATTGCACTCATCTCACATGCTAGTAAAGTAATGTACAAAATTCTCCAAGCCAGAATTCTCCAATTCGACAATACATGAACCATGAACTTCCAGATTCAATCAGTTCAAGCTGGTTTTAGAAAAGGCAGAGGAACCAGAGATCAAATTGCCAACATCCACTGGATCATCAAAAAAGAAAAAGAGTTCCAGAAAAACATCTATTTCTGCTTTATTGACTATGCCAAAGCCTTTGTGTGGATCACAATAAACTGTGGAAAACTCTGAAAGAGATGGGAATACCAAACCACTTGACCTGCCTCTTGAGAAACCTATATGCAGGTCAGGAAGCAACAGTTAGAACTGGACATGTTCATGTCAATGTATGTCAAATCCAATACAGTACTGTAAAGTAAAAAAAAAAATAATAAATAAATAATAAAAAGAAAAAAAAAAAAAAAAGAACTGGACATGGAACAACAGACTGGTTCCAAATAGGCAAAAGAGTACGTCAAGGCTGTATACTGTCACCCTGCTTATTTAACTTCTATGCAGAGTACATCATGAGAAATGCTGGGCTGGAAGAAGCGCAAGCTGGAATCAAGATTGCTGGGAGAAATATCAATAACCTCAGATATGCACATGACACCACCCTTATGGCAGACAGTGAAGAGGAACTAAAAAGCCTCTTGATGAAAGTGAAAGAGGAGAATGAAAAAGTAGGCTTAAAGCTCAACATTCAGAAAACTAAGATCATGGCATCTGGTCCCATCACTTTGTGGCAAGTAGATGTGGAAACAGTGGAAGCAGTATCAGACTTTATTTGTTGGGGCTCCAAAATCACTGCAGATGGTGATTGCAGTCATGAAATTTAAAGTCGCTTACTCCTTGGGAAAAAAGTTATGACCAACCTGCTGCTACTGCTGCTGCTAAGTCGCTTCAGTCATGTCTGACTGTGTGACCCCACAGATAGCAGCTTACCAGGCTCCATCGTCCTTGGGATTATCCAGGCAAGAACACTGGAGTGGGCTGCCATTTCCTTCTCTAATGCATGAAAATGAAAAGTAAAAGTGAACTCACTGAGTCGTGTCCAACTCTCAGCGACCCCATGGACTGCAATCTACCAGGCTCCTCCATCCATGGGATTTTCCAGGCAAGAGTACTGGAGTGGGGTTCCATTGCCTTCTCCATGACAAACCTAGATAGCATATTAAAAAGCTGAGACATTACTTTGCCAACAAAGGTCTGTCTAGTCAAGGCTATGGTTTTTCCAGTGGTCATGTATGGATGTGAGAGTTGGACTGTGAAGAAATCTGAGCACTGAAGAATTGATGCTTTTGAACTGTGGTGTTGGAGAAGACTCTTGAGAGTCCCTTGGACTGCAAGGAGATCCAACCAGTCCATTCTGAAGGAGATCGGTCCTGGGTGCTCTTTGGAAGGACTGATGCTAAAGCTGAAACTCCAATACTTTGGCCACCTCATGCAAAGAGTTGACTCATTAGAAAAGACTCTGATGCTGGGAGGGATTGGCAGGAGGAGAAGGAGACAACAGAGGATGAGATGGCTGGATGGCATCATCGACTCAATGGGCATGAGTTTGGTTAAACTCTAGGAGTTGGTGATGGACAGGGAGGCCTGGCGTGCTGTGATTCATGGGGTTGCAAAGAGTCAGACACGACTGAGCGACTGAACTGAACTAAACTTTTAAATCCTCCTGTCTATAATGCATACTTATTCTAGGTTGATATGATTAACCAGATTGACAGAAGAGATTTGCAAGAGAATGTATTATGAAGGTTATCAGTGTAAACTAACCAAAGTGGCATGTTAGCATCTGAGTGGGTTTCTGGTGATAGCCCTCCTTCTGATTTCCTCACATGGCAAAGACAGTGGGAAAAGCAATCTCTCTCATGCTTTTTCTTATAAGAACACTAATCTTATCTATGGGTGTCCCATTCTTATGATCTAACTACTGCCTAAAAGCCAGCCCTACCTTCTAACATCATCACACTGAGCATTAGGATTTCATCATATCAGTCTGGTGAGGACATGTTCGGTCTATAACGATACGTAAAATAATGAGGCTACACTTTAGAATATACTAAGAATTTTCAAACACATATTCTCTCAATAAGTCCTCATGCAGCTGAGAAGTCGTTACTATCTCTCCTTTTAAATATTAGGATGGAAATTGAAGTGTTGAAAGACTGGCATACATTCAACAAGTACCAATGCTGTTTAGCTGTCTGACTCCTGGTTCAGTGTTTTTCAATGTTCTCCAAGTTTTGATCCACATAGGAACAAAGCTGCATGCAAAAATGCATTACATGATGCTTCCGACAGTCTTTGTGCAGTCATCTGAGATGCTCTGCGATAGACAGAATGTTGTAGTGCTTTATAAAATGATTGCAAAACACTCAGTAAATATTTGTGCTGAACTGAGTGAATAGCAGACACTTGATGAGCACCTGTGCATGTGGAAGGCCAAGCTCACAGCAATGGCTATGGTTCAGCGTAATGTACAGCTGTGATATTTTGCCTCACTGTAAATATGCACAGTCTATGGATATTAATGTTCATATTATTTTAATTAACATTTACTTTTATCTTCATAAAGTAAACTTGTTTTTGAAAGACTAGGATCCTTAATCATGCGAAATGCTGGGCTGGAAGACCTACAAGCTGGAATCAAGAATGTCGGGAGAAATATAAACAACCTCTGATATGCAAATGACACCACTTCAATGGCAGAAAGCAAAGAGGAACTAAAGAGCCTCTTGATGACGGTGAAAGAGGAGAATGAAAAGCTGGCTTGAAACTCAACATTCAAGAAACTAATATCATGGCATCCAGTCCCATCACTTCATGAGAAATAGATGGGGAAACAATGGAAAAGTGACAGACTTTATTTTCTTGGGCTCCAAAATCACTGCAGATGGTGACTGCAGCCATGAAATTAAAAGATGCATGTTCCTTGGGAAAAAGGCTATGCCAAACCTAGACAACATATTAAACAGCAGAGACATCATCACTTTGCAGCAAAGGTCCGTCTAGTCAAAATATGGTTTTTCCATTAGTCATGTATGGATGTGAGAGTTGGACCATAAAGAAGGTTGAGCACTGAAGAACTGATCGTTTTGAACTGTGGTGTTGGAGAAGACTCCTGAGAGACCCTTGGACAGCAAAGAGATAAAACCAGTCAATCCTAAAGAAAATTAGTCCTGAATGTTGATTGGAAGGACTGATGCTGAAGCTCCAATACTCTGGCCACCTGATGTGAAGAGCTGACTCACTGGAAAAGACCCTGATGCTGGAAAGATTGAGGGCAAAAGAAGAAGTGGGAGACAGCTGATGGCATCATCACTGACTCAATGGACATGTGTTTGAACAAACTCTGGGATATAATGAAAGACAGGGAAGCCTGGCATGGTGGACACTTTTCCCTGTCAGTTCATGGGGCCACAAAGAATCGGACATGACTTAGGGACTAAAAAACAACAGTATCCTTAATTAAGTTTTTTTTCTTCCCTATGTTATAGGAGGAACATCTAACTGTTAAAGAGTAGTTAGGACAGAATACTTACATAATTGGAAGCATTCTGTATTAAAAAAATAAAAGCTTATTTAAATTATACATTTGCATGATGCACCTGGCTAAATGATAGGCAAGGGATTTTACTCGGTAATGATTTGTGTTTCTAAATCTTAAATTTCAACTGAAATAAGAATCTCTGCATTGTGTCATCTGTGGGAGTATTATAATCATTAACAAATGCTTTAGTTTTTATCTCAGTGAGAAAGTATTTCATTCTCAGTCAACTAATGTGTAGAATATTACTATTATAGAAAGCCTAGAGAGGTATTCAACACCCACAAATGGTATTGTAATAGACAAGACAGTATCATCAAAAATCTTAAGTTTAAAGGCAGAGATTATATTGAGGTCTGTGCTAAGTGTTGATAAGTAAATATGGTCATTGGAAGCTAAAGCAAGACATTTGCTAGGATGAAAATCTTCAATTACAGAAGGCTTCCTAGTAGTTTGAGTATTCTGCATAATATGCAAGATAAAAAGTTGATATTCAATAAACATTATACTTAATATTTGCTTCCATAAGCCAGAAGCCTAAGTATATTTCTTTTGGTTTACAATTTCTGGAGTAGATAACTCATAATTGGAAACACATGCTGACCAATTTGATGATGTCCTAATGAAAATTTTGTCAGGGATTTTCTTCAAAATCTCCTACTGAGATCAAATCACCATCAGACATTCTTCTACACAGTTATCTTCTATTTCATCTCTTAATGTTTCACTGTGCTTTTCATTTTATTTAATTAACCGTACAGAGGGCCATATTTAGTGCTGCTACCTGAGAGAAAAGGTATGAAGAGACTGGCTTTTGCAGTCATTCTTGGCTCAGAATCTTCCTTTGAACCTTAGGAACATATGCGCACTGTTGGCTGCTTAAGATCACACCCACTGCTCTGCCGATAAGCAATCTGCAGGGAAGTTGGTTGCTTCCGTGCCTTAGGGTTTAAGTGTCATAAAGTGATGGGTGTGTATAAACAAGCTGTGGGACCTCTGACAATGCCCCTGGTTTTGGTCCAATACCTGTACCAAAATAGGAGCTCAAACTCTTCATTACATGCTGCTCTGTTGTTCTTCAACTGTTGCCAAATATACTGGAAAGGGGAACAAAATTGAGTGTCTTTAGCTGCCAGAAACAACAATGTTACAGGGAAACATCCTTGGAAACTTAGTAAATCCTGAAACTAAGTCCAGGTGAAATTAACATCTGCTGTGGAGAAGAGACTTCAAGCCAAAGACCCACTAAGAACACTGTGGTCCTAAAAGGGCATCTCTCTCACGTGAGCCTGGAAGTTCACGCAGTCACAGTCATAGTTTTCCACCTGTGAGAGGCAATCACCTGAAGAAACAGACAGTAAAGAGATGATGCACAGTGACTTCTTAAGTCACTAAGACAAAGTGCACCCAGTCCCCTAGTCAGTGGAAAAATAATGCCGAAGAGTATGCATATTTTCCACACAGCCAGTGAAAAATGTATACAGGCAAACACATCCAACCAGAATACAGTATGAATTAGATGCTGTGCTAGACATAAAAGACACATGGCTGTGCAATGACAGACTTTTACGCCAGCCCACGTAGGCACCATGCCCTGCAAACTCTGCCAGCCTCACCCTCCACCATTCAAGCTGGTGGCACATCCTCACAACACCTCTAATATCTGCTCACCAGTTCTTTTAACATTAACTGACTTTCTACCATGGGTTAAGCACTACGCCAGGAGCTCTCTCCAAATACATATAACCACATTTAATTTTCATAGTGTTATTTTTGCTTGATTATATCTCTCTATTCAGAACTAACGGCATATTCATTTTGATGCATGCTTTAGTCCCTTCTGGATTCCACATCTGTACTGATATTCCTCCAGCAGAATATCAGTCGGAGACCTAGGCATGGAAGAGCCTCAACAAGATGTAAAGATACTCGGAGCCAGGGCCAGAGGCACCAAAGTGCTTTAGAAAAACCCCTGTTACATATGTACAATTACTTTTCACTATTTTGTACAGTTCATGCACAATTCAGATGAGGCACCATGGTGCTGGAGAGGTAAGAAAGAGTTGTGTGGGGTGGGGGAATAAATAGCTGAGCTTAAGTAGTAGGACTGTCCACAGTACGGTGATTTGTATTTTTTAGTTCTATTCTGATGAAAAAATTAGTGCTTACAATGTCACAAGGCAAATTAAACAATTTAATTTACTGAATTCGTGTACAGTGGTATAATTCTGCCAGTATATTATCAGGGGTCTCCAGAGAAACAAAATCAGTAGAAGATACACACACACAGAGAGAGAGGGGGAGAGAAGTAGAGGGGGAGAGAGAGAAAAAAAAGTCATGAGGTATTTACTGGCTTACACAATTACAGAATCTGAGAAGTTCCACAATTTGGTGTCTGCAAAGTGGAGACACAAAAAAGCCTGTTATATAATTCAGTCCAAGTCTGAGTGCCTAAAGGACAGCCAATGGCTTAAATCCCAGCCCAAGGGCTGTAGAAAGTAAGATGAGATGTCCCAATTCAAGCACGCAGGAAGGAAGCAAAAAGAGAATTCCTCTTTTCTCTTCTTTTTGTTCTATTCAAGCCCACAATGGATTGGATAATGGCTACACATTTGGGGGAGGGTGATCTACTTTATTGGGTCTCATCTGGAAAGACACTCATAGACAAACCCAGAAATAATATTTCATATGGGCACCTCCTAGCCCATCAAATTAACCATAACAGCCACATTTCCTATGCTCTTATTTTATTCTGGAATGTCTAGATATTATATTACACTGTTTCTGGGAATGGTGGGAAATGTTGGATTATGGGGCTTACACGGGTCATCTCCCACTTCCAACAATATACATATACCTAACCTATCAAGCCACCTAGGCTTCCCTGGCGGCTCAGACGGTAAGGAATCTGTGTACAGTTCAGGAGTGCATGCTTAGTTGTGGAGTCATGTCCAACTTGGTCACCCCATGGACTGTAGTCTGCCAGTGTTCTCTGTCCATCAGATTCTCCAAGTAAGAATACTGGAGTGGGCTGCATTCCTTTCTCCAAAGGATCTTCTCAACCCAGGGATCTGAACCAGGTCTCCTGCATTGTAGGTGGAGTTTTTACTGTCTAAACCACCAGGGAAGCCCATTTGATGGGTTAGGCATTTGTATATTATTGATGAGTTAGGTATATGTATATTGAAGCAATCCAGGAGACCTGGGTTCAATCCCTGGATTGGGAAGATCCCACAGGAAAAGGAATGGCTACCCATTCCACTATTTCTGTCTAGAGAATTCCACAGACAGAGGAGCCTGGTGAGCTAGAGCCCACGGGGTCACAAAGAGTCAGACACGACTGAGCGACTAATACACTTTTTCCACAATCCACCAAGTGTTCTAATAATGGCTCTTTTAAAATAGACAATAAACTTAGAGAAGAGAGAAAACATCTAATAATTCATTTTAGTAATTCAACTAAGAAAGGTTGGAGGTTTGAACTAAGGCTGTAAATATGGGGATAGAGAGCAGTTGACTGATAGGAGATATATTAAGGAGGCAAAATCAGTAAGACATTGTTACTAACTGGATATGGAAGAAAGAAAGAGAAAACTATTCCTAAATTTGGGCAACTAGAGAAATGTTGATGTCATTAATTAAAACGAAGCTTTCTAAAGGGCAAACAGGTATAAGAATTTATGTGTGTGTATGTGTGTGTACATAAGCATACACACACAACATGCATTTTCATATGACCCTCTTAAATTCAAGATATTTTGAGACATTCACATGAAAATGTTGATTGCCTAGACAGTTGATTCCCTAAAGTCACTGGACTTGGCTTGAGCAATGCTCTTTGGGATACTCCTTTGTACTGAAGACAAAACCGTTCTCCTGACCGACATTGGCCTGGGTCCCAGAAGTCTTTAAAAATGAAGCCTAGCAGAAGTACATGGGCCTCTTAACCTGCCAGCAGACAGATTACTACTTCTAATTAGGCAGCTTTATAAAGAAGCTGCTGCTAAATCTCACTTGCTTAAGTTTCAAGAGCAATAGAGCAGTCTACTTCTGTTTGCAGCAGTACTTACTTCCTGCCTTCCCTGCCAGTGTTCACTGCAAAGAGCACCACAGATAAGAGAGTATTTCCCATTGTTTGCACTGATACTACATGCAGTATCAGTCAGAGACCACGGAGAGGAATTCTGGAAACCAAAAATATGACCCCAGATGATAAGAAGATGCATCAGGTGCAAAAGAATGATTCGTAGATTTGTAGGGATAGATTACAGGACATTATGAATAAAGTGGTGTGACGGCAAGATTTCCTTCTTTCTCATGGCAGAATACATTATACAATAATATTTCAATATATTATATACACAATACTTACACATACATATTTCTTAATGATAAGAAGATGCATCAGGTGCAAAAGAATGATTCGTAGATTTGTAGGGATAGATTACAGGACATTATGAATAAAGTGGTGTGACGGCAAGATTTCCTTCTTTCTCATGGCAGAATACATTATACAATAATATTTCAATATATTATATACACAATACTTACACATACATATTTCTTATCTATTCATCTCTTGACTGACGCTTGTTACCATACCTTGGCCACTGTGAATAATGCTACAATGAACATGGGAGTGCAGATATCTCTTTGAAATCCTGTTTTTATTTCCTTTGGATATAGAATTCAGAAATGAGATTGTCAGATAACATGGTAGCTCTATTTTTAATTATTTGAAGAACCTCCATATTGTTTTTCCAGAGTGGATACAGCAATGTGCATTCCCACCAACAAATGCACATGAGTTTCCTTTTTTCTACAAATNCCTCCTCATTGTGAGACGAGGTTCCTTTCCCTTCTACGTCGAGAAATGATTCTTTTCCATCCCGTCGCATCTCAAGAGGAGGAGCTCTCCACAGGAATCTCGAGAGGAACTCCTGGAGTTGGGCCACCAAACCAAAAGACGCACAAAAGTCTCAGTCGAATCTAGATGAATGTGATTACCCTGCAGTGCTTCAAAAGTCAACCCGTGTATCGACTCACACCATGGTGGCACGTGTTTCAGCTCTGTGGGAAAGCCTCGTGGGAAAGATTCAGATTCCTGTGTCAACTCGATGGGAAGCCTCACATTGCTACTACATCTTGGGAGGAAAAATGGCTAGCATGTCTCCACACGAGACAAGGCCTGGTTTGCCTTTGGAGTCTCCAGAGGAACCTTTAGAATCACATCAGCACTGGAGAGGAAACTTCAGGTTGGGGCCTTCGGTCCTGACAAAGATTTAGGATGCACCCACGAATAGAGAGGAATCCCACGAGGCCCCTTGCAAATCGGAGAGACAATGGCCTTTCCTGAGACCTCATGAGTGTGTCCCTGAGGTCTCCATCGTAACTCAAGAGGTACCTGCCACAACTNGTTGGGGCCTTCGGTCCTGACAAAGATTTAGGATGCACCCACGAATAGAGAGGAATCCCACGAGGCCCCTTGCAAATCGGAGAGACAATGGCCTTTCCTGAGACCTCATGAGTGTGTCCCTGAGGTCTCCATCGTAACTCAAGAGGTATCTGCCACAACTGGAGAAAACCCTGAGGTTCTCCCCTCCAGGCGAGATGAGGCCTTTTTCCGCTGCAGGCTTTCAAGGGAAATCACACCTTCCCTCTGGAACTTCGGAAGCGTCGTTCAAACACTTGAGGCTAGTCAAAAAATTCCCTGACATATCTGTCTCCAATCGAGTAGAACAACGAAGGTATCTTCACAACTGAAGAGGATCCCCATTCTCCCCTCTTCAGTGTGAGACAACGGTTCTTTTCGCTGATTCGTCGAGAAATGATTCCTGCCTTGCCATTGCATTTCAAAAGGAGGCGCTCTCCACAGGAAACTCTAGAGGAACTCCAGGGTTCGGGCCTGCCAAAAGAAAAGAGGAGCAAAAGTCTCACTTGAATCCAGATGAACGTGAGTAAACTGCAGTTCCTTAAATGTCTCCCAGTGTACCGACTCACACCACGGTGGCAGGTGTGACAGCTCTGCGGGAAAGCCTCGTGGGAAAGCCTCAGATCTCCGTGTCAACACGATGGGAAGCCTCACACTGCTACTACATCTTGGGAGGAAAACGGACTAGCATGTCTCCACACGAGACAAGGCATGGCTCCCCTGTGGAGTCTCCAGAGGAACCTCAAGAACCAGGTCAGCACTGGAGAGGAAACCTCAGGTTGTGCCTTCTGCTCTTGAGAAACACTTAGGATGCATCAACGAATGAAGTGTAATCCGTTGAATCCCCTCTCAAATCGGAGAGACACTGGCCTTTCCTGAGGTCTCATGAGTGGGTCCCTAAGGTCTCCATCGTAACTCGAGAGGAACCTGCCGCAATTCGAGAAAAACCTGGAGTTTCTCCCCTCCAGGCATGATGAGGACATTTCTGCTGTGGTGTCTCTATAGAAATCACACCTTCCATCTTGAACTCGAAAGCGTTTTTCACACNGTGTGACAGCCCTGTGGGAAAGCCTCGTGGGAATGCCTCAGATCCCTGTGTCAACTCGATGGGAAGCCTCACACTGCTACTACCGCTCGGAAGGAAAGCAAACTAGCATTTCCCCACATGAGAAAAGGCCTGACTCCCCTGTGGAGACTCCAGAGGAACCTCAAGAACCATGTAAGCAGTGGAAAGGAAACTTCTGGTTCCAGCCTTTGCTCCTGACAAACACTTAGGTAGCAGCACCGAAAGGAGAGGAATCCCTCGAGTCCCCTTGCAACTCAGAGTGACACTGGCCTTTCCTGAGAGCTCTTGAGTGTGTCCCAGAGTTCTCCATCGTAACTCGAGAAGACCCTGCCGCAACTCAAGAAAAACCAGGAGGTTCTGCCCTCCAGGCGAGATGAGGCCCTTTTCCCCTGAAGGGTCTCGAGGGAAATCACACCTTCCTTCTTGAACCTCGGAAGCGTCCTACAAATGCTTGCTTCAAGTTAAAATGTTCCCCGGCATATCAGTCTCCACTCGAGTAGAACAACAAAGTTCCCTGCACATCTCAGGAGGATCGCCAGTCTCCCCTCCTCAGTGTGAGATGAAATTTCTTTCCTGCTTCGTCAAGAAATGATTCCTGGCCTTCCCGTCGCATCTCAAGAGGAGGCGCTCTCCACAGGAAAATTGAGAGGAACTCCAGGAGTCGGGCAAACAAACCAAAAGAGGCACAAAAGTCTCAGTCGAATCCAGATAAATGTGATTTCCCTGCAGTGCCTCGAATGTCACCCAGTGTATCGACTGACACCATGGTGGCACGTATTACAGCCCTGTGGGAAAGCCACGTGGGAATGCCTCAGATCCCTGTGTCAACTGGATGGGAAGTCTCACACTGCTACTACACCTCGGGAAGAAAACAAACTAGCATGTCTCCACACAAGACAAGGCCTGACTCCCCTGTGGAGACTCCAGAGGAACCTCAGGAACCATGTTGGCACTGGAGAGGAAATCTCAGGTTCCGGCCTTTGCTCCTGACAAACACTTAGGAAGCAGCACTGAATGGAGTGGAATCCTGCAAGTCTCTTAGCTACTCGGAGAGACACTGGCCTTTCCCGAGGCCTCATGAGTGGGTCCCAGAGGTCTCCATCGTAACTCGAGGGAACCCTGCTGCAACTCGGGAATAACGAGGAGGTTCTGCCCTCAAGGCGAGATAAGGCTCTTTTTCGTTGTGCTGTTTCGATGGAAACCACACCTTCCCTCTTGAACCTCGAAAGCGTCCTTCGCATCCTTACTGCAAGTCAAGAAGTTCTCTAACATATCCATCTCCACTCGAGTGAAACAGCGAGGGTCCCTCCACAACTCAAGTGGAGCCCCGTTTCCCTCTCCACAATGCGAGATGACGTTTTCTTTTCCTACTTCGACTAGATATGATGCCTGGCTTTCCCTTCGCATATCAAGTGGAGTCTTTCTCTACAGGAAAGTCGAGAGGAACTCCACGAGTGGTGCAACCATTCCGAAAGACCACCATATGACTCAAATCACTCCAGCTGAAGCTGATTTCCCTGCACCTCCTCGAATGTTACCCAAAGTATTGACTCACACCATGTTGGCCCCTGCGACAACCCTGTGGGAAAGCCTTGAGGGAAGGAACAGATCCCTGTGTCAACTCGACAGGAAGCCTGACTCTGCTGCTACAGCTGGGGAGGAGTGCGAACTTGCATGTCCCCACTCCAAACGAGGCCTGAATCCCATGTGGAGATTTCAGAGGAATCCCAAGAACCCTCTCTTCAGTGGAGAGAAACTTCAGGTTACAGCCTAGCTCCAGACAAGGACTTAACATGCGGTACCGACTGGAGAGAAATCCCAAGATCCCCTCTCAACTCGCCTTGGCACTGCCTTTCCTGAGGCCTCCTGAGCGGGTCGCTGAAATTCCCATCGTACCTCGAGAGGAAACTGCCGTAACTCGAGAAAAACCAGGAGGTTCTACTAATCCCATGTGGAGATTTCAGAGGAACCCCAAGAACCCTGTCTTCAGTGGAGAGAAACTTCAGGTTACGGCCTAGCTCCAGACAAGGACTTTACATGTGGTTCCGACTGGAGAGAAATTCCAACATCCCCTCTCAACTCGCCTTGGCACTGACTTTCCTAAGGCCTCCTGAGCGGGTCGCTGAAATTCCCGTTGTACCTCGAGAGGAAACTGCCGTAACTCGAGAAAAACCAGGGAATCTTGACTCCGCTGCTACAGCCTGGGAGGAAAGCGGACATGCATGTCTCCACTCGAGACGAGGACGGACTCCCATGTGGAGACCCCAGAGGAACCCCAAGAACCCTGTCTGCAGTGGCGAGGAAATTACAAGTTGCGGCCTACGCTTCAGACAAGGACTTAAGATGCGGCACCGACTGGAGAGGAATCCTGAAAAGCCCCTCGCAACTCGCATGAACCTGTCCTTTCCTGAGGCCTCCTGAGCTGGTCTCTGTGGTCCCCGTCGTAACTCGAGAGGAACCTGCCATCACTCGAGAAAAACCAGGAGGTTCTCCCCTCCAGGCGAGATGAGGCCCTTTTCTGCTGCAGGGTCTCGAGGAAAATCACACCTTCATTCTTGAACCTTGGAAGCGTCCTTCAAACGCTTGCTGCAAGTTAAGACGTTTCCCGGCATATCAGTCTCCACTCGAGTAGAAAAACTAAGTTTCCTGCACAACTCAGGAGGATGTCCAGTTTCCCCACCTCAGTGTGAAACGAAGGTTCCTTTCCTGCTTGGGGGAGAAATAAATGCTAACCTTCCTGTCACATCTCAAGAGGAGGTGCTCTCCACAGGAAACTTGAGAGGAACTCCAAGAGTAGGGCAACCAAACAAAAGAGGCGCAAAAGACTCAGTCGAATCCAGATGAACGTGATTTCCCTGCAATGCCTCGAATGTCAGCCCGTGTATCGACTGACACCACGGTGGCACGTGTTACAGCCCTGTGGGAAAGCCAGGTGGGAATGCCTCAGATCCCTGTGTCAACTCGATGGGAAGCCTCACACTGATACTACAGCTCTGGAAGAAAGTGAACTAGCATTTCTCCACAAGAGACCAGGGCTGACTCCCCTGTGGAGACTCCAGAGAAACCTCAAGAACCATGTCAGCACAGGAGAGGAAATTTCAGTTTCCGGCATTTGCTCCTGAGAAACACTTAGGAAGCAGCACCGAATGGAGAGGAATCCCGCAAGTCTCTTAGCAACTCGGAGAGACACTGGCCTGTCCTGAGGCCTCATGAGTGGGTCCGAGAGGTCTCCATCGTAACTCGAGAGGGCCCTGCTGCAACTCGAGAATAACCAGGAGGTTCTGCCCTCCAGGCGAGATGATGAGGCCATTTTCGTTGCGGTGTCTCGACGGAAATCACACCTTCCCTCTTGAACCTCGAAAGCGTCCTTCACACCCTTGCTGCAGGAGAAAAAGTTCTCTGACATATCCGTCTCCACACGGGTGAAACAGCGAGGGTCCCTCCACAACTCAAGAGGAGCCCCGTTTCCCTCTCCTCAATGGGAGGTGATGTTTTTTTTTTTTTCCTGCTTCGACTAGACATGATGCCTGGCGTTCCCTTCGCATCTCAAGTGGAGTACTTCTCTACAGGAAATTCGATAGTAACTCCACGGGTGGTGCAACCATTCAGAAAGACCACCATATGACTCAAACCACTCCAGCTGAAGCTGATTTCCCTGCATGTCCTCGAATGTAACCCAGAGTATCGACTCACACCATGTTGGGCCCTGTGACAGCCCTGTGGGAAAGCCTTGAGGGAAGGAACAGATCCCTGTGTCAACTGGACAGGAAACCTGACTCTGCTGCTACAGCTGGGGTGGAAAGATGACGTGCATGTCTCCACTCCAGACGAGGCCTGAATCCCATGTGGAGACTCCAGAGGAGCACCAAGAACGCTGTCTTCAGTGGAGAGAAACTTCAGGTTGCGGCCTACTCTCCAGACAAGGACTTAAGTTGCGGCACCGACTGGAGAGGAATCCCAAGAAGCCCTTCTAACTCGCCTTGGCACTGGCCTTTCCTGAGACCTCCTGAGCGGGTCGCTGAGGTTCCCGTCGTAATTCGAGAGGAAACTGCCGTAACTAGAGAAAAACCAGTAGGTTCTCCCCTCAGGGGAGATGAGGCCTTTTTCCGATGCAGGATCTCAAGGGAAACCACACCTTCCCTCTTGAACTTCAGAAGCGTCATTCAAACACTTGAGGCTAGTCAAAAAATTCCATGACATATCTGTCTGCAATTGAGTAGAACAACGAAGGTATCTTCACAACTGTAGGGGATCCCCATTCTCCCCTCTTCAGTGTGAGACGAGAGTTCTTTTCCCTGATTCGTCGAGTAATGATTCCTGCCTTCCCATTGCATCTCAAGAGGAGGCACTCTCTACAGGAAACTCGAGAGGAACTCCAGGGTTCGGGCCTGAAAAAAAAAATGTGGAGCAAAAGTCTCAGTCGAATCCAGAAGAACATGATTAAACTGCAGTTCCTCGAATGTCACCCAGTGTATCGATTCACACCACAGTGGCACCTGTGTCAGCTCTGTGTCAAAGCCACGTGGGAAAACTTCAGATCTCTGTATCAACACGATGGGAAGCCTCACACTGCCACTACAGCTCAGGAGGAAAACGGACTAGCATGTCTCCACACGAGACAAGGCCTGGCTCCCCTGTGGAGTCTCCAGAGGGACCTCAAGAAACAGATCAGCACTGGAGAGGAAAACTCAGGTTGGGGTTTCTGCTCCTGAGAAGACTTAGGATGCAGCAATGAATGAAGTGTAATCCCTTGAATCCCCTTGCAAATCGGAGAGACACTGGCCTTTCTGGAGGCCTCATGAGTGGGTCCCTGAGGTCTCCATCGTAACTCGAGAGGCATCTGCCGCTACTCGAGAAAAACCTTGAGTTTCTCCCCTCCAGGCAAGATGAGGACATTTCCGCTGCAGTGTCTCTACGGATATCACAACTTCCACCTTGAAACTCGAAAGCATTTTTCACACCCATGTTGCAAGTCAAGAAGTTTTCCGACATATCTTTCTAGACTTGAGTGAAAGAAGAGGATTTCTCTGCAACTCAAGAGGAGCCCCGTTTCACTCTCCTTAATGCGAGATGAGTGTATTTTACTGCTTCGGCGAGACAAGATTCCTGGTTTTCCTTTTGCATCTCAAGTGGAGGCCTTCTCTACAGGAAGGTCGAGATGAACTCCAGGGGTCGTGCAACCATTCCGAAACACCCCCATATGACTCATTCTACTCCAGCTAAAACTGAATTCATAGCACTGCCTCGGATGTTACTCAGAGTATCGACTCACACCAGGGTGGCGCCTGTGACAGCCTTGTGGGAAAGCCTTGAGGAAAGACACAGATTCCTTTGACACCTCGACGGGAAGCTTGACGCCTCTGCTACAGCTGGGGAGGAAAGCGGACATGCATGTCTCCACTCGAGACGAGGACAGACTCCCATGTGGAGACTCCAGAGGACCCCCAAGAACCCTGTCTGCAGTGGCGAGGAAATTTCAGGTTGTGGCCNGAGGAAAGCGGACATGCATGTCTCCACTCGAGACGAGGACAGACTCCCATGTGGAGACTCCAGAGGACCCCCAAGAACCCTGTCTGCAGTGGCGAGGAAATTTCAGGTTGTGGCCTACACTCCAGACAAGGACTTAAGATGTGGCACGGACTGGAGAGGAATCCTGAAAAGCCCCTCGCAACTCGCATGAACCCTGGCCTTCCCCGAGGCCTCCTGAGCGGGTCCCTGAGGCCCCCGTCGTATCTTGAGAGGAACCTGCCGTAACTCAAGAAAATCCAGGAAGTTCTTTCCTCCAGGCGATATGAGGCCCTTTTCTGCTGCAGGGTCTCGAGGGAAATCACACCGTCACTCTTGAACCTCGGAAGCATCGTTCAAATGCTTGCTGCAAGTTAAGCGGTTTCCTGCCATATCTGTCTCCACTCGAGGAGAAGAACGAAGGTCCCTGCCCAACTCAAGAGGATCCCCATTCTCCCCTCCTCATTGTGAGACGAGGGTTCCTTTCCCTTCTACGTCGAGAAATGATTCCTGGCCATCCCGTCGCATCTCAAGAGGAGGCGCTCTCCACAGGAATCTCGAGAGGAACTCCAGGAGTCGGGCCACCAAACCAAAAGAGGCACAAAAGTCTCAGTCGATTACAAATGAATGTGATTACCCTGCAGTACCTCGAAAGTCACCCCGTGTATCAACTCACACCATGCTGGAACGTGTTAAAGCTCTGTGGGAAAGCCTCGTGGGAAAGACTCAGATTCCTGTGTCAACTCAATGGGAAGCCTCACACTGCTACTACATCTTGGGAGGAAAACGAACTAGCATG
>SJYX01011913.1:532866-602263 GCA_006410675.1 Oreotragus oreotragus
CTCAGTTTGCAACAAGTTGTATCCACTGCTGTCCTTTCAGTGGCTCCCTTGAAACGCAGCTCATGTGCTCCTTTGCCTGCATGGCGGCCCACCTGGCTGCCAGGGGAGGGACAGAGCTGACTGTGAATCCAAAGCTCAGATCTGACAGATGGGAATCTGTGTATAAAGGACCTGATTATTCACACTGTAAAGGCTGAAGTAGGCTCCAGGGGTCCAGAATTAGGGCTTGGGCCAAAGTGACTCCACAGGCGTTTGGATGCCAGGGGAGGCTTCTGGTTATAGTGGGGCTGGGGTGAGATTCTTGAGGTTCTGAAAGCCCACTGTGTGCAGGTTTTTGGTGCACAGAGAAGGAGGAGTCTGCCCTGGAGGTGGTCGCAGCTCACGGCTGAGCCGCACAGGCAGGCACACTCCTGAAAGCACCTGAGCTGCCTTCCTGAGGGCGTGATGTGGGGCAGAGGAAGAGACCCAGGTCTGCTCCCTCGTGTGGTCCCCTGGCATGCTGCGATTCATGGGGTCACAAAGAGTCAGAGAGACTGAACTGAGGTAGGATTAAGTTCAGAATTTGCCAATTCACAGCGAGTATACTTTTATGTGGTTACTGTAATCTGAAGCTTTAGGCAAAGAGAATATGCTTAGTTGGAAGAAAGGCAGAACAAAATAAACTATTTGCTCATAAGTAAATATACATAAATATGAAAGAAAATCATTAAACAGGATTTCTAAAGTGTTCTAAAGCACTTGTCCTTGAATGTGACTGGGGATTCGGGTACATTAAACTGAAAACAGTTATGTGCAAATGTCCATATTAATAAAAGTTAAAAAGGTTTGAGCAATGTTAAACATGGTCCTTGGAGATAAGCTAATTAGTAAACTAGAGAGTCTTAAAATTCTCAAGTGCCATCTTTGAACTGAAGAAGACATCTACTAATGAAGTCCCCAATGGGCTTAAAGTCTATATCTGGCAGTATGTGTATTTCTGTAGCTGAATTTCAACTATGTTGATGCATTAAAAAATGGTATGAGATGTTACTCCATAAAGAAAAAGGAGGGCAAAAATGTTTACAGCACCCTAAGCTGAAAGCATTTGATTTTTAATTTCTTGGCCATATATAATGCATCTAAAACAAGCACATGCAACCAAAGTACCCAATAAACAGAGAGGAAAAAGGGTTAAAAAAAGATATAATAAGGAAAAAATAATTAAATCTAATTCTCTGACTCATTTAAATATTACAAAAATAAAAAAGGTAAATTTGACTCTTCAAAGTTTTGTAAGTGAAAACATCACACTTTATGGCCAAGGATACTATTATTTCAAATGGAGTGTTTTAAAGCTGCATACACAGAGCAGATACTTAATTGAGAAATCTATATGGATACCTAATTGTCTTAATCTTGACGGGAAGAAAGTGTTGTTCCAGCAGCTGGCTGGCACTTACTATTTATTACCAATCTATGATTTATTATACTTCATAGAAAAGTCACTTGCTATGAAACTTGTGTTTTCTAATAAGCGTTCTACTATGATGTATTACTGACTGTTTCCTTGCTGTTAACAAGGAGCCTAGAGAAACCGAGTAGGTTTCAGGGACCAGAAAACCTGGTAAACAATACTGTCCTGGCCTTTTGAACAGGGTCATGACATACAGGAGCATACCCAGGAGAGAGAGTTAATACATACAGCTGGCGTGCCTTCTTCCTTCCCGAAGGTCATGAGGAAGATCCAATACCTATACCTCTATAATCTGAAAAACTAAAAATGGGCAGAGCACAAGACAAAAGACAGTTTTTTTAAAAAAGTCACCAGTATAATTAAACAAGTTCAATTAAACTAGCACACCATACACCTCTTTATTGTACCCACACCCTATTCCAATCAGGTGTATTTTTATGACCCTCTTTCAAACTAATCCAACCTCTTAAAAAACTTGATATTACCATCCTCTCTTTTCACTTTTATCTTTATAAAAGCAGAGGGAGGGTGGAAAGGTGGGAGAGAAGGAAAGGAGGAAGAGAGAGAGAGAAAGAGAAGGAAGAATAGAGAGGAAAAAAAACAATAAAACTCTTTCAGTCTGCTCAAAGTCATCAGGTGACTTTGACATAGAACTCACAAGGAAAATAACTCAGAGCTGCTGAAAAAGGAGAAAGCTGTGGGAAAAACAGGGTCAATTAGACCCGGGGGGATGTTAGGTGTTAGATATGTTGTCTGAGTCCAGCACGTATGTGTCTTACATACTTATCTTGCTTCCCTTCTACCGTTTTGTGTCTTCCTCCCAAATCGCAACATATTTATAGATGTGTGTTTACTATTGTTGCAAGCCTCTGAACCCCTACACCAGCATTCAATATTATGGTACCGTTTTTGTTTGGAATTTCAACATCCTCAATCCTATTTACCAAAAGAAAGTGGCAGGTAGTGTGAGGAGTAACAGAAAGTCCTTTTGATCTTCTACTAGTATTTCTCTTAATAGTTTTAACTTAAGCCTGTAATTCTATCTGAAAACAAGCCAACTAGAGATTGATCTAGGTTCTAATGTTTCTCTCTTTTAAAATGAAACATGCCAGGACCTTAAGAGGGGCTATCCATCATTGGCACTTTGATGTAACCTTGCTAAACTAGATTGTTACCTCCTAACACTTTGCCTATGCCATTTACACTCAAGGGTCCAGCTTCAGAGAAGGAGTCAGAGATGTGAAATATAAGCAAGTGACACATACCAGGCAAGAATGGTGACTTCACTAAACAAGAATCCTGTGGCCTGATTTTGACTAGGGACAAGAATTGGTAGAGGCACAGAGAAACGTTAAGCTTTATGCGCTTTGTGATTCTTTCTCTAACTGGCCCTGGGCCTCACAGTATTTGTTATTACGGCCTTCCTTTAAGTTGTTTTGTTCTTTTCCATCAGCACAGATACTTCTTAAGGGCATAAGTTGGTTCTAACTACAATTGTTTGATATTTTATCAGTGCTTAGAGGGTTGTTTAATCTTAGGATGAAGTGCAAATATTGATTAAAAATAGAATCATTGGGGATAAAGAAGTTTTCAAATAGCACTTTTTTTTTCAGAATTGATAGAATGAAGGAAAATGTTGACTAATGGTTCAAATACTGAGAGAAGATGAGGGGAAGAAGGAAAAATATATGGGAGCCAAGGGAAACAAGTGATGAATAGTACTAATCAAATGCAAGATAATAACCAATATTAGCATCTTGTTCTTGGATAAGAGATGTTACTTATATAGCAAGGGTGTGGACTGATATAATTGGTGGAAAGTGGCACAGAGACAGAAAGCAGGAAAATATACACATCAAAAGGCACAAATACATTTGGGTCATAAAGGAAACTTCATGGATATATTTTGTTAAGTAAGAGAGCACTTTGGGATGCTGCTGAGGAAAATGATGGATCAAAAAAGGTATATGAATAGATCAGCCTTTAAATGTGTCTTTGATATTCTCCCTTCAAGAAAATATTTTTAAAGACTTTAACTGAGATTGCTCTGCATAATCGCAGGCTTTATGCTTATTCAGGCGGTCACTGTTGTTTTTTCATATTTCACTTTGTCAGTTGCAGCAACCAGATTCAGACAGAAAATGCTGTTAATCTTAAAGGGTCAGTCCTATCTCGCTTTGAGGAAAACTTAAGAAAATCCCCGTTGATTTCAAACAGGATTGACTAGTGGGAATAGAAAAAAGTAATTTAAATATGTTTTGTTATAGGTGATACTATATTGCAGTAGACAAAATACTGAGCAAAAAGGTGTGAGGTACGTAACAAGATGTAAGGGATACAGTCAACAACTGCCATGAGTATATTTCCTCAAAGTGAGGAAATACTGCTGTATAAGCTTCTCACATGTTCGCAAGCCAGCATTACCTCATCGTCTATGACATACTTTAAACATTTAACAGTACATTCTAAATGCATCCTTGTTTTCATTTATTATTTCTCCAGCCCCATTCTCTCATATACTGCTCTTTTTCCTAACGGTTCAAAATCTATTTGCACCCTTCAAAATGTAGGTGTTTCTTCCTCTGCTCTCCCTCTTGTCTTTATTTATTTAGCCATCTCTCATCATTTTTCTGAAATCAATGTTCTGTTTTGTTTTGTTTTTCCTGCATACCTTGAGATCCAAATCCCTTTCCAGAAAAGCCTTGTTCCTCAGGGTCATCAGACTCATGTTCTCCATTGGTAAATGTTTCCAGGTCATTGGTGCATGCTGCTGCTGCTGCTAAGTCGCTTCAGTCGTGTCCGACTCTGTGCGACCCCATAGACGGCAGCCCACCAGGCTCTCCCGTCCCTGGGATTCTCCAGGCAAGAACACTGGAGTGGGTTGCCATTTCCTTCTCCAATGCGTGAAAGTGAAAAGTGAAAGGGAAGTCGCTCAGTCATGTGCGACTCTTCGTGACCAACACTGATTAATCTTGACTACAATTCCAGGGTCCCAGCCACCATGCAGTATTCCAGGCAGCCTAGCCCTTCTTCTGCCCATTTCTGTCCTTGCTTATAACCCTTTTTGAGTGAATACATTACTTTAAGCTACTTCTTTATCTTTCTGGACTCATACTGTTTTTCCTCAAACCATTTTCTCTAAATATGCCCAGCTTTTGCAAGATCACCAAACACCACTAGTTTCCCCTCCAGGATCCTTCCCTTTAAAAACTATGCTTCACTCAGGTGAAAGGGGACGACTCAACCCCTTTCGCCTGAGTTCCTCACCAAATTTTCATTCCAGAGCACGTTGCCTTCCAGCATTTATTACTTTTCACTTCCTCAAAAGTAAACGCTCTCTGCACTTTTTGGACGAGATAAAAGGAGTGCGGGAAGATGGAGTCATCACAAGTTAAACGTCACACTAGCGCAATTCAGAGGGAGAGCACTGTGGAACAAGAGACGGGAGCGGGAAGACGATGAAATGTTTAGGGAATAATCACCGACCCAACAAAGAAAAAGGCTGACGTACACATTCAGCCGACTAAAGAGGAAAAAGCTCATAGAAATTAAGAAACTGATAGGAACTGAGAAAAGAGAGGAAAGAACAGAGGACGGGAGAACAGAGAAAGGAAAGGGGGGAGAAGGGAGAGATGGAGAAAGGAAGAGAGGAAAGAAAAGACAGAGAAGGTGACAAAGGTGGAGAAGGAGGGAATGAGAGATGCAAAACAACATATACTTTAGGTGGTAGCTTGATAGAAAAGGGACGGAGGCTATTGTTGCGGACTCTCAATAAAAGGATGTATCTGAGCCAGATTTATTCTTCCAATGCCAATTAATAATTTGTCTTCTTAGATAATTTCTGAGTTTTCTCCCTTATCCTCCTCTTCTATTCATAAATATTTTCGGAAAGGTATGAGTGTCAGTTGTTCAGTTGTGTCTGAATCTTTGTATCCCCATGGACTGTAATCGGCCAGGCTCCTCTGTCCATGGAATTTTCCAGGCAAAAATACCAGAATGGGTTACCTTTTCCTTCTTCAAGGGATTTTCCCAATACAGGGACTGAACCTGTGCCTCTTGCATCTCCTGCAATGACTCAGGTTTTTATTTAACCACTGAGCCACCTGGGAAGCCCTTTGTAGTTTCACAGTACAGGTCTTTTGTCTCCTTAGGTAGGTTTATTCATAGATCTCTTACTCATTTTAATTCGATGGCTAATGGGATTGTGTCCTTATTTTTTCTTTCTGATATTTCATTGTTAGTGATCAGTTCAGTCGCCCAGTTGTGTCCATCTCTTTGCAACCCCATGGACTGCAGCATGCCTGGCTTCCCTGTCCATCACCAACTCCTGGAGCTTACTCAAACTCATGTCCATTGAGTCGGTGATGCCATCCAATCATCTCATCCTCTGTCATCACCTTCTCCTCCTGCCTTCAGTCTTTCCCAGCATCAGGGTCTCTTCAAATGAGTCAGCTCTTCACATCAGGTGGTCAAAGGATTGAAGATTCAGCATCAGTCTTTCCAATGAATACCCAGGACTGATCTCCTTTAGGATGGACTGGTTGGATCTCCTTGCAGTCCAAGGGACTCTCAAGAGTCTTCTCCAACACCACAGTTCAAAAGCATCAATTCTTCGGTGCTCAGTTTTCTTTATAGTCCAACTCTCACATCCATACATGACTACTGGAAAAACCACAGCTTTGACTAGACAGACTTTTGTCCTTTGTTGGTGAAGTAATGCCTCTGTTTTTTAATATACTGTCTAGGTTGGTCATAGCTTTTCTTCCAAGGAGCAAGCATCTTTTAATTTCATGACTGCAGTCACCATCTGCAATGATTTTGGAGCCCCCAAAAATAAAGTCTCTCACTGTTTCCTCTGTTTCCCCATTTATTTGCCATGAAGTGATGGGACCAGATGCCATGATCTTCGTTTTCTGAATGCTGAGCTTTAAGCCAACTTTTTCACTCTTCTCTTTCACTTTCATCAAGAGGCTCTCTAGTTCTGCTGTCTGCCTTAAGGGTGGTGTCATCTGCATATCTAAGGTTACTGATAGTTCTCCTGGCAATCCTGATTCCACCTTGTGTTACATCCAGCCCAGCATTTTGCATGATATACTCTGCATATAAGTTAAATCATCAGGGTGACAATATACAAGCTTGACGTACTCCTTTCCTGATTTGAAACCAGTCTGTTGTTCCGTGTCCAGTTCTAACTGCTGCTTCCTGACCTCCATACTGATTTCTCAGGAGGCAGGTCAGGTGGTCTGGTATTCCCATCTCTTTCAGAATTTTCCACAGTTTGTTGTGATCCATACAGTCAAAGGCTTTGGCATAGTCAATAAAGCAGAAATACATGTTTTCTGGAACTCTCTTGCTTTTTCCATGATCCAGTGGATGTTGGCAATTTGATCTCTGGTTCCTCTGCCTTTTCTAATACCAGCTTGAACATCTGGAAGTTCATGGTTCATGTACTATTGAAGCCTGGCTTGAAGAATTTTGAGCATTACTTTGCTAGCATGTGAGATAAACGCAATTGTGCAGTAGTTTGAACATTCTTTGGTATTCCCCTTCTTTGGAATTGAAATGAAAACTGACCTTTTCCAGTCTTGTGGCTACTGCTGTTTTCCAAATTTGCTGGCTATTGAGTGCAGCACTTTCACAGCATCACCTTTCAGGATCTGAAATAGCTCAATTGAAATTCCATCACCTATTAGCTTTGTTCATAGTGATGCTTCCTAAGTCCCACTTGATTTCACTTTCCAGGATGTCTGGCTCTAGGTGAGTGATCACACCATTGTGGTTATCTCGGTCATGAAGATCTTTTTTGTATAGCTCTTCTGTGTATGCTTGCCACTGCTTCTTAATATCTTCTGCTTCTGTTAGACCCATACCATTTCTATCCTTTATTGAGTCCATCTTTGCATGAAATGTTCCCTTGGTATCTCTAATTTTGAGGAGATCTCTAGTCTTTCCCATTCTATTCTTTTCCTCTATTTCTTTGCATTGATTGCTGAGGAAGGCTTTCTTATCTCTCCTTGCTATTCTTTGGAACTCTGCACTCAAATGGATGGAGTTTGACTCTAAACGTGACTTCACCCCTCCTACCATCTTGTTGGGTCTTCTCCTTTGCCCTTGGATGTGGGAATTCTTTTTTTGGTGGGATCCATCATTTTCCTGTTGATGGCTGTCCAGTAGCGAGTTGTAATTTTGAAGTTCTCACAGGACAGGATGAGTGCATGTGCTTCTATTCTGCCATCTCTTTAGTGCATAGAAAGGCAATAGTTATCTATATATTAATTTTGTTATTCAGCAACTTTACTGTACTCATTGATGAACTCTAGTAGTTTTCTAGTGGAGTCTTTAGAATCTTCTATGTATAGTCTAGTTTTTAAATTACTGATTCAATTTCAGTACCACACTTGGTCTGTTCATATTTTCTGTTTCCTCCTGTTGCAGGCTTGGCCTTCTGGTGGGCAGGGCCACATCTGGTGTGATATCTACAGGCAGCTGTGGACTCTGGCAGCCCACTCCAGTATTCTTGCCAGAGAATCCCATGGACGGGGGAAGCCTGGCAGGCTACAGTCCATAGCGTCCCAAAGAGTCAGACAGGACTGAAGTGACTTAGCACAGCACTCAGGTGCTGATGGGTGGGGCTGTGACTTCACCCAGTTAGTTGTTTGGCTTGAGGCATCCCAGAACTGGAACTAAGGGCTCTTGGGTGGAGCCAGGTTTTGGTGATAAGGACCCAAACAAGATGACAGCCTCTAGAAGAGTTCAGGCAGATGAATACACCCAGATATGTCCTCCACTGGTGTCTATGTCCCCAGGGTGAGCCAGGAGACCTTCTAAGACCAGCAGGTAGGTCTGCCTCAGCCTTCTGTGAGATTACTGCTTTTGCCCTGGATCCTAGAGTGCCTGAGATTTTGTGTGAGCCCTGTGATGTGTCTGTTTCCCCCAATTCTGTGGTTCTCCTGCAATCAGATCCTCTTGACCTTCATAGCCAGTTGCTCTGGGGGCTCCTCTTTCCAGATTTGGACACCCGCCCCCCACTAGGGGGCCTGATATGGGTGTCAGAGCTTTCACGCCTGTGAAAGAACTTATGTAATATAATTAATCTATAGTTTATGGGTTGCCCATCCATGGCATATGGGATTTGATTATATTGTTAGTCTGCCTTTCCTAATGGTCTCCTTGAGGCTCCTTCTTTATGTCTGTAGAAGATCCTTTCTGGAAGGTTTCAGACTTTTTCAGTGACAACTGTCCTGCCAGTTGTGATTTTTGGCTCATGAGAGGAGGTGAGCACACCTACGTCTGCCAAATACAACATGTCAATTCCCTTGGAGTCAGATTATATTGATTGACAAATAATCAGGAAAATAAAAGTAAATTTAGTTTCTTTGGATACCTAATTTTTGGTTGAAAATGAAGACTGCAAATAATACGTTGTAGTGACTCCAAATTCTATCCTATTCTGATGATTATTCTGTCCCCCACCGCCCCCCTCCCTTAGGCAGTTACCTTGCCTGACCACAGACTGCAAACTCCGCTGTAGCTGCCTGACTTCTGCTTTCACACTCACCCGCCCTCCATGTTCAGCAATTTATACCTACTAAAATTTCTGCTTTGCTCTTAGGCTTTCCTGCTGCTGCAATTTAAACCAGGTTTCCTATCAGTCACCCATTCCTGCCAAATTTGTTAAAACACTGGAAATTCAGGTGGATTACAGAGCTCATGCTTTCTGATTCACCTTGTTTCCAGGGAATCCCCTAATTTCCAGGTGCTCTGCCGGTTGGGCCCCTGTCCTCTGACCAAAATGCCACCTTTCTGGTAACTGAACTGAGCTTGATTGAGGAACGCAGTTAATTTTTTTTTAAATGAGACTCAGAGGTCTGTATCTGGGGCATCCCATGTTTCGCTCCAGGTCTCTGACTTCTTTTCCATCACTGCTCCTGAGATGTTCCTTATACGCAAACAGTTTAGCTGTCAGCCAGATATTTGAACAGTTTATGCTCAGAATTAGAGACTCCTTGTTTCTCATACGATTTAGTATTTCCCTTCTGAACTCTCAGTCCTGAACTCTGATCTCTAGCACATTTTGTTGCCGTTTTAAACCATATCCTTGGGAAAGAATGACATACTGAGAGCAAGAAACGCCAAACTTGAAGCACCTATTCTAGCTGTGGCTTTATGAGTTTAAACTGCTCCTAGTTTTCTGTTTTGAATGTTTTATAGTTATGCATTGATTTTAAATTATCCAGTATTTGTAACTCTCAACTGCTAGGTGTTTGCATAGTTTCCTAACCTTTCTGTCTTTCTTCCTACCTTTCTGAGGTTCTGTAATTTTGTTTAGGAAAACCAAGTCTAAGGAGTCTTTCGAAACACTAATTATAATTACCTGTGGTACAAATCGATTTTGGTTAAAGTATTTTATGCTGATAAATTACCTTTAACATATTCATCTTTCTATATTTGACTAACTGCTTTATGTCTTAGGTGTAATGTCTTTTATAAATCATAATTCTTAAGATGTTCTTTCTTGTAGGATATAATCATTAAAATAACAATGTAAGTAAAACAATCAACCACTGACAATTCGGTTTTTTAGGTTATCCTATGTCAGTATGCGTTCAATGGCCCTGTGCTAACCAGACAAAATAGGAAAGGGGGTATATTGGCATATATAACGGGAGGATCAATAAAAACTATCTTAAGCTGAAAAATATCCTGGAAGTAGAGAATCAAAGTGTTTACATAATTTCTGGCATTTACATAATTTCTGGCATAATTTCTCTCCCAATCTCTGACACTATAAAGATGGGCACGAGCTCATAAGGCATCAATGTTCTGTGAAGCAAATAGAAGCAACATATAGAGGGAATTCTGTTCATCTTGGAGACATAACTAATATCTGACCCTGCTCTCCCACTGTGAATAATTACCCATCAGTCCCTGGTCTAACCTCAAGCCACATACCTAAAACCAGAGTAGGACAAACTCTGTACTTAGTCTCTACCATCTGCATCTCTTACATCCAGTGAATCCACTAAGCTACTGTGAATTTTTTTTTTTTTTAAACATTCAATCCGTAAGACCCTGATGCAGGAGTTGAGGGGAGGGCAGCCTGCATCTGTGGATTTTTTTCTCTTTTACTTATTCTGAGGAAGTGTAAATTGGCTTCTTGTTTTAAGAGTCTAAATGTCAAGAGTGCTTAATTTGATCTGCTTTACATATGTTAAGAAGGAAATTAGAAACCCTATTAAGTACTGAATGCTAAGAGTTTTCATCAGTAACTTGAGTCTGTTGGTATCAATTTTTTTAATGTTTATAAGTTGTTTTGAGAGTTATGAAATTTTTATTAATGTGGTAAAGAAAAAAGCTATCACATTGAAAAGAATTAGAGACATTTACCTTCATCCTAAGTTACTACTTTACTTTGATCCTTTGTGTACACTTCAACCAGGAGGCCATCCCCATGCTAAGTGAGATATAATAGGCTTAGAAAAGAGATAGGAAACTTGAGAACATGGTTTAGTGGATTGGAATAACAAAGTGCATGGAAATATAGACAAGCAGTTCTTAGTGGTAGCTAAAGAGGTGAGAGGGTAGAAAGACACAATACTGGTGGAGCTAAGCTAAAGGAAGGAAGGAAATGGTCATAAGGACAAAGACCAGCAAACCAGAGATTTTTAATCTATCAGGAAAAGAGAAGACAAAGAGGGAAGCTGAGAATTGACCACCTGCAATGAGAAAAGGAATTGATGAAAAAAAGCATTTAGTTATGCCTCATAATATGCAATTTAAGGTCCTTATGAAATCTCCCAAAATGCAGCATTCCTTTTCAGTTTTTTTTTTTTTTTGGATGATATAATATGCTGTGACTGTTCTTAAAGTCAAGAGGAAAAAAGACACTTTTATTCAAGTTGCATTTCAGGGACTTAGAGCATTTTAGACATAAATGAGCCCAGAAAGCCCTATAATCATGATAGTCAGGTTGCTGAATTTGGGAGACAAGACAAAACCTGTGATTGGATTGCCCTTACAGTGCCATTTGAGGTAAGAGGTGAACTGAAGAGTTACCATAAGATAGGGAGAATGCCTGATCTGTAACTAGATATATCAAAAGGAATAGAGGGACTTCCCTGGTGGCCCAGTGGCTAAGACTGTGCTCCCAATGCAGGAGGCCCGAATTCAATCCCTTTTCAGGGAACTAGATCCCACATGCTGCAGTGAAGATAGAAATCATACGTGCTGCAACTAAGATCTGACACAGCCAAATAAATAAAATTTAAAAAAAAAAGAGGGGGGGAGAGTCTTAGGACTATGCGAGATTGCTAGACTGTTAAAAAAAAAAAAAACTAAGAAATCGCCTCATGAGTTTGCAGGAAGGAAATTAGTGTTCAAGCCATATCTACAGACACATAATTTATTGAAACATCTGAGTCATTCTTAGAGGAAGACAAGAGGTCTGTGACAGGTACAACTGAATAGTTTTAGGACCTTTGGCCTCACAAGCTAAGATCTGATTCATAGTTGCTCAGACCTCAGAGCACTGAGAAAGTGAAGAAGTTTTCAGAAGTTACATTCCAGGTCTGAAAAAGGCGTGTGCTACTGAAATAATACAACAGTGGTGTGTCTCAGAGGCTGAGAATCAACAGAAATAAAAAGGAATATTATAGATCTTACATTAAGAATAGTTTGAGGACTTTCTATGTAGACTTCCATTTTCATGACTGAATGCCCATAGTAGTCCTAAGACAGAATGCAGAGCAAGACAGGGAGCTGAGGGTAATTTATAAAAGTGCATATGACAAAATCAAAGAATACCTCTATGCTGACAAGATTGCGGATGACATATTACTGTCATTTTACAAAACAAAGAAATATATGCCCTTTACTCCTATTTGATTTTTTTCATAAAAAAACTACTTCCTTCCTCATTTTAGCACTGTGTGATGCAGCAAACTTTACTCCTTCAGACACAGTGTGTAAGTGCATTTCTCAAAATTAACCATAACCTATTGACTCCATATCAGAAAAGCACGCAACTTTGTTCTCCATAAAGTCATGTAGCTAATTGATATTTTAATCATTTTAACTGAGTTATCACCACTTAATTCACATAATGAGGTAGAAAAATTCTAATCAACTTTTCCTCAAAACACCACATCTGAAAATTGAACACACATATGATTCTTCTTCATATTATTATTTATCAACTGAATTCTGTAATCCAACTAGGCAAACTGGTATCAAGTAACTTACATTTGCCTTTAAAATAAATCCCTATTCCTGAGTATTACCCAAGTAAGTATAGAATATATTTTCTGCCATCTCTCAGCTGATGTGATTATTCCCTTCAAATCCTTAATAAGCAAAGATACCCACAGTGATAGTACGGCTTTCAAACTCTTGATGATGAATGTACTTTTCAAACTTTCAGATATAGCCCTTTTTCAATTCCAGTGTTAGCAACCCAGGTCAGATCGTGTTTGGGAGTTCGTGTAAAAAAATAAATAAGTTTTCTGAATGCTGAGCTTTAAGCCAACTTTTTCACTCTTCTCTTTCACTTTCATCAAGAGGCTCTCTAGTTCTGCTGTCTGCCTTAAGGGTGGTGTCATCTGCATATCTAAGGTTACTGATAGTTCTCCTGGCAATCCTGATTCCACCTTGTGTTACATCCAGCCCAGCATTTTGCATGATATACTCTGCATATAAGTTAAATCATCAGGGTGACAATATACAAGCTTGACGTACTCCTTTCCTGATTTGAAACCAGTCTGTTGTTCCGTGTCCAGTTCTAACTGCTGCTTCCTGACCTCCATACTGATTTCTCAGGAGGCAGGTCAGGTGGTCTGGTATTCCCATCTCTTTCAGAATTTTCCACAGTTTGTTGTGATCCATACAGTCAAAGGCTTTGGCATAGTCAATAAAGCAGAAATACATGTTTTCTGGAACTCTCTTGCTTTTTCCATGATCCAGTGGATGTTGGCAATTTGATCTCTGGTTCCTCTGCCTTTTCTAATACCAGCTTGAACATCTGGAAGTTCATGGTTCATGTACTATTGAAGCCTGGCTTGAAGAATTTTGAGCATTACTTTGCTAGCATGTGAGATAAACGCAATTGTGCAGTAGTTTGAACATTCTTTGGTATTCCCCTTCTTTGGAATTGAAATGAAAACTGACCTTTTCCAGTCTTGTGGCTACTGCTGTTTTCCAAATTTGCTGGCTATTGAGTGCAGCACTTTCACAGCATCACCTTTCAGGATCTGAAATAGCTCAATTGAAATTCCATCACCTATTAGCTTTGTTCATAGTGATGCTTCCTAAGTCCCACTTGATTTCACTTTCCAGGATGTCTGGCTCTAGGTGAGTGATCACACCATTGTGGTTATCTCGGTCATGAAGATCTTTTTTGTATAGCTCTTCTGTGTATGCTTGCCACTGCTTCTTAATATCTTCTGCTTCTGTTAGACCCATACCATTTCTATCCTTTATTGAGTCCATCTTTGCATGAAATGTTCCCTTGGTATCTCTAATTTTGAGGAGATCTCTAGTCTTTCCCATTCTATTCTTTTCCTCTATTTCTTTGCATTGATTGCTGAGGAAGGCTTTCTTATCTCTCCTTGCTATTCTTTGGAACTCTGCACTCAAATGGATGGAGTTTGACTCTAAACGTGACTTCACCCCTCCTACCATCTTGTTGGGTCTTCTCCTTTGCCCTTGGATGTGGGAATTCTTTTTTTGGTGGGATCCATCATTTTCCTGTTGATGGCTGTCCAGTAGCGAGTTGTAATTTTGAAGTTCTCACAGGACAGGATGAGTGCATGTGCTTCTATTCTGCCATCTCTTTAGTGCATAGAAAGGCAATAGTTATCTATATATTAATTTTGTTATTCAGCAACTTTACTGTACTCATTGATGAACTCTAGTAGTTTTCTAGTGGAGTCTTTAGAATCTTCTATGTATAGTCTAGTTTTTAAATTACTGATTCAATTTCAGTACCACACTTGGTCTGTTCATATTTTCTGTTTCCTCCTGTTGCAGGCTTGGCCTTCTGGTGGGCAGGGCCACATCTGGTGTGATATCTACAGGCAGCTGTGGACTCTGGCAGCCCACTCCAGTATTCTTGCCAGAGAATCCCATGGACGGGGGAAGCCTGGCAGGCTACAGTCCATAGCGTCCCAAAGAGTCAGACAGGACTGAAGTGACTTAGCACAGCACTCAGGTGCTGATGGGTGGGGCTGTGACTTCACCCAGTTAGTTGTTTGGCTTGAGGCATCCCAGAACTGGAACTAAGGGCTCTTGGGTGGAGCCAGGTTTTGGTGATAAGGACCCAAACAAGATGACAGCCTCCAGAAGAGTTCAGGCAGATGAATACACCCAGATATGTCCTCCACTGGTGTCTATGTCCCCAGGGTGAGCCAGGAGACCTTCTAAGACCAGCAGGTAGGTCTGCCTCAGCCTTCTGTGAGATTACTGCTTTTGCCCTGGATCCTAGAGTGCCTGAGATTTTGTGTGAGCCCTGTGATGTGTCTGTTTCCCCCAATTCTGTGGTTCTCCTGCAATCAGATCCTCTTGACCTTCATAGCCAGTTGCTCTGGGGGCTCCTCTTTCCAGATTTGGACACCCGCCCCCCACTAGGGGGCCTGATATGGGTGTCAGAGCTTTCACGCCTGTGAAAGAACTTATGTAATATAATTAATCTATAGTTTATGGGTTGCCCATCCATGGCATATGGGATTTGATTATATTGTTAGTCTGCCTTTCCTAATGGTCTCCTTGAGGCTCCTTCTTTATGTCTGTAGAAGATCCTTTCTGGAAGGTTTCAGACTTTTTCAGTGACAACTGTCCTGCCAGTTGTGATTTTTGGCTCATGAGAGGAGGTGAGCACACCTACGTCTGCCAAATACAACATGTCAATTCCCTTGGAGTCAGATTATATTGATTGACAAATAATCAGGAAAATAAAAGTAAATTTAGTTTCTTTGGATACCTAATTTTTGGTTGAAAATGAAGACTGCAAATAATACGTTGTAGTGACTCCAAATTCTATCCTATTCTGATGATTATTCTGTCCCCCACCGCCCCCCTCCCTTAGGCAGTTACCTTGCCTGACCACAGACTGCAAACTCCGCTGTAGCTGCCTGACTTCTGCTTTCACACTCACCCGCCCTCCATGTTCAGCAATTTATACCTACTAAAATTTCTGCTTTGCTCTTAGGCTTTCCTGCTGCTGCAATTTAAACCAGGTTTCCTATCAGTCACCCATTCCTGCCAAATTTGTTAAAACACTGGAAATTCAGGTGGATTACAGAGCTCATGCTTTCTGATTCACCTTGTTTCCAGGGAATCCCCTAATTTCCAGGTGCTCTGCCGGTTGGGCCCCTGTCCTCTGACCAAAATGCCACCTTTCTGGTAACTGAACTGAGCTTGATTGAGGAACGCAGTTAATTTTTTTTTAAATGAGACTCAGAGGTCTGTATCTGGGGCATCCCATGTTTCGCTCCAGGTCTCTGACTTCTTTTCCATCACTGCTCCTGAGATGTTCCTTATACGCAAACAGTTTAGCTGTCAGCCAGATATTTGAACAGTTTATGCTCAGAATTAGAGACTCCTTGTTTCTCATACGATTTAGTATTTCCCTTCTGAACTCTCAGTCCTGAACTCTGATCTCTAGCACATTTTGTTGCCGTTTTAAACCATATCCTTGGGAAAGAATGACATACTGAGAGCAAGAAACGCCAAACTTGAAGCACCTATTCTAGCTGTGGCTTTATGAGTTTAAACTGCTCCTAGTTTTCTGTTTTGAATGTTTTATAGTTATGCATTGATTTTAAATTATCCAGTATTTGTAACTCTCAACTGCTAGGTGTTTGCATAGTTTCCTAACCTTTCTGTCTTTCTTCCTACCTTTCTGAGGTTCTGTAATTTTGTTTAGGAAAACCAAGTCTAAGGAGTCTTTCGAAACACTAATTATAATTACCTGTGGTACAAATCGATTTTGGTTAAAGTATTTTATGCTGATAAATTACCTTTAACATATTCATCTTTCTATATTTGACTAACTGCTTTATGTCTTAGGTGTAATGTCTTTTATAAATCATAATTCTTAAGATGTTCTTTCTTGTAGGATATAATCATTAAAATAACAATGTAAGTAAAACAATCAACCACTGACAATTCGGTTTTTTAGGTTATCCTATGTCAGTATGCGTTCAATGGCCCTGTGCTAACCAGACAAAATAGGAAAGGGGGTATATTGGCATATATAACGGGAGGATCAATAAAAACTATCTTAAGCTGAAAAATATCCTGGAAGTAGAGAATCAAAGTGTTTACATAATTTCTGGCATTTACATAATTTCTGGCATAATTTCTCTCCCAATCTCTGACACTATAAAGATGGGCACGAGCTCATAAGGCATCAATGTTCTGTGAAGCAAATAGAAGCAACATATAGAGGGAATTCTGTTCATCTTGGAGACATAACTAATATCTGACCCTGCTCTCCCACTGTGAATAATTACCCATCAGTCCCTGGTCTAACCTCAAGCCACATACCTAAAACCAGAGTAGGACAAACTCTGTACTTAGTCTCTACCATCTGCATCTCTTACATCCAGTGAATCCACTAAGCTACTGTGAATTTTTTTTTTTTTTTAAACATTCAATCCGTAAGACCCTGATGCAGGAGTTGAGGGGAGGGCAGCCTGCATCTGTGGATTTTTTTCTCTTTTACTTATTCTGAGGAAGTGTAAATTGGCTTCTTGTTTTAAGAGTCTAAATGTCAAGAGTGCTTAATTTGATCTGCTTTACATATGTTAAGAAGGAAATTAGAAACCCTATTAAGTACTGAATGCTAAGAGTTTTCATCAGTAACTTGAGTCTGTTGGTATCAATTTTTTTAATGTTTATAAGTTGTTTTGAGAGTTATGAAATTTTTATTAATGTGGTAAAGAAAAAAGCTATCACATTGAAAAGAATTAGAGACATTTACCTTCATCCTAAGTTACTACTTTACTTTGATCCTTTGTGTACACTTCAACCAGGAGGCCATCCCCATGCTAAGTGAGATATAATAGGCTTAGAAAAGAGATAAGAAACTTGAGAACATGGTTTAGTGGATTGGAATAACAAAGTGCATGGAAATATAGACAAGCAGTTCTTAGTGGTAGCTAAAGAGGTGAGAGGGTAGAAAGACACAATACTGGTGGAGCTAAGCTAAAGGAAGGAAGGAAATGGTCATAAGGACAAAGACCAGCAAACCAGAGATTTTTAATCTATCAGGAAAAGAGAAGACAAAGAGGGAAGCTGAGAATTGACCACCTGCAATGAGAAAAGGAATTGATGAAAAAAAGCATTTAGTTATGCCTCATAATATGCAATTTAAGGTCCTTATGAAATCTCCCAAAATGCAGCATTCCTTTTCAGTTTTTTTTTTTTTTTGGATGATATAATATGCTGTGACTGTTCTTAAAGTCAAGAGGAAAAAAGACACTTTTATTCACGTTGCATTTCAGGGACTTAGAGCATTTTAGACATAAATGAGCCCAGAAAGCCCTATAATCATGATAGTCAGGTTGCTGAATTTGGGAGACAAGACAAAACCTGTGATTGGATTGCCCTTACAGTGCCATTTGAGGTAAGAGGTGAACTGAAGAGTTACCATAAGATAGGGAGAATGCCTGATCTGTAACTAGATATATCAAAAGGAATAGAGGGACTTCCCTGGTGGCCCAGTGGCTAAGACTGTGCTCCCAATGCAGGAGGCCCGAATTCAATCCCTTTTCAGGGAACTAGATCCCACATGCTGCAGTGAAGATAGAAATCATACGTGCTGCAACTAAGATCTGACACAGCCAAATAAATAAAATTTTTAAAAAAAAGAGGGGGGGAGAGTCTTAGGACTATGCGAGATTGCTAGACTGTTAAAAAAAAAAAAAACTAAGAAATCGCCTCATGAGTTTGCAGGAAGGAAATTAGTGTTCAAGCCATATCTACAGACACATAATTTATTGAAACATCTGAGTCATTCTTAGAGGAAGACAAGAGGTCTGTGACAGGTACAACTGAATAGTTTTAGGACCTTTGGCCTCACAAGCTAAGATCTGATTCATAGTTGCTCAGACCTCAGAGCACTGAGAAAGTGAAGAAGTTTTCAGAAGTTACATTCCAGGTCTGAAAAAGGCGTGTGCTACTGAAATAATACAACAGTGGTGTGTCTCAGAGGCTGAGAATCAACAGAAATAAAAAGGAATATTATAGATCTTACATTAAGAATAGTTTGAGGACTTTCTATGTAGACTTCCATTTTCATGACTGAATGCCCATAGTAGTCCTAAGACAGAATGCAGAGCAAGACAGGGAGCTGAGGGTAATTTATAAAAGTGCATATGACAAAATCAAAGAATACCTCTATGCTGACAAGATTGCGGATGACATATTACTGTCATTTTACAAAACAAAGAAATATATGCCCTTTACTCCTATTTGATTTTTTTCATAAAAAAACTACTTCCTTCCTCATTTTAGCACTGTGTGATGCAGCAAACTTTACTCCTTCAGACACAGTGTGTAAGTGCATTTCTCAAAATTAACCATAACCTATTGACTCTATATCAGAAAAGCACGCAACTTTGTTCTCCATAAAGTCATGTAGCTAATTGATATTTTAATCATTTTAACTGAGTTATCACCACTTAATTCACATAATGAGGTAGAAAATTCTACTCTAATCAACTTTTCCTCAAAACACCACATCTGAAAATTGAACACACATATGATTCTTCTTCATATTATTATTTATCAACTGAATTCTGTAATCCAACTAGGCAAACTGGTATCAAGTAACTTACATTTGCCTTTAAAATAAATCCCTATTCCTGAGTATTACCCAAGTAAGTATAGAATATATTTTCTGCCATCTCTCAGCTGATGTGATTATTCCCTTCAAATCCTTAATAAGCAAAGATACCCACAGTGATAGTATGGCTTTCAAACTCTTGATGATGAATTTACTTTTCAAACTTTCAGATATAGCCCTTTTTCAATTCCAGTGTTAGCAACCCAGGTCAGATTCTCATTAAAACTCATTCTGACCACTGAAACTCTATACTAACTAGCTTTCTCTCTTTGATTTCAGAAGCCCTTGACTCTGAACTAGCCCCTCTGATGTGGATGTCTCAAAGCATTTCATATCAGTCATCTCTCCACAAAAAAATTTTGTGTGTACAATCACAGCATATGTGCATTTATTTATTCATAAATTATGTGCCTGTTTTAATTTGCTAATATTTAAGGTACATTTTTAAATATACAAAAAAAATTTTTTTTTTCGCTTTTTAAGAAAAATGTTTTATTTAAAAGAATGATGCACATGACACGCATATGAAGAATATAAATCACCTAAAAAAAAAGTTACCAATTATCCAGAATTTTTTTTTAATTTTTTTTGTCACTTAATTTGTAGTCTCTCTCCATAACTTGCTCTGATTCATTTATGCTTGTGAAATGTTCAAGCAGTTTTTTTAATACCTTTTTTTTTTTTACTGTCATTGCTGGATATAGGTTCAAGTGTTGATCTTAGCCATTTCTGTGTCCTTTCTTTCTTTCTTTTTTTTTTTTTTTGCTTTTATAAAACTCAAAGTTGATATATTGAGTTAAGGTGAAGTATAAATAAATGTCTCCCTAAAGCCCAGTGAAATCATTTCCTTCTGCCTCAGAGTAGTGATTAGATGACTTTTAAAAGTCTGTAAATCCCTATATTTTTATGTGCATATATAGCTTTCAAGGGCTTTCCTGATGGGTTAGACAGTAAAGAATCTGCCTGCGATGTGAGAAACCTGGGTTCAATCTCTGGGTCAGGAAGATCCCCTGGAGAAGAGCATGGCAACCCACTCCAGTATTCTTGCCTGGAGAATTCCATGGACAGAGAAGCCTGGCAGGCTGTAGATCATGGGGTCACAAAGAGTTGAACACAACTGAGTGACTAACACTTTTATAGTTTTCAAGTCATCTATGACCTCTTAGGTTAAGATTCAGCAAACATATCACTTACACNGAAGATCCCCTGGAGAAGAGCATGGCAACCCACTCCAGTATTCTTGCCTGGAGAATTCCATGGACAGAGAAGCCTGGCAGGCTGTAGATCATGGGGTCACAAAGAGTTGAACACAACTGAGTGACTAACACTTTTATAGTTTTCAAGTCATCTATGACCTCTTAGGTTAAGATTCAGCAAACATATCACTTACACTGATCCCCAGATTGATTTAATAAAACACAAATCCTATCCTAACACTTTCCCTTTCCAAAAATCTTTGTTTAAAGATTACACCCTCTCTTCTTTAGTTAGTGAACATAGTGCTATAGACTGAGAACTCCACAGCCTTAATCTCTTGACAAGCCTGCTAACTAAACAGAAAACATCCTTTTCTCTAGTCAGAGCCTTGCATCATTTTCTGCTTCTCTCTGAAAAGAACTACCACTTACATGTAAATAATATTACGAGTAACAGCTACAGTGTATTCAACACTTATTTTGGGTTGCATATGTCCATTATCTTATTCAATCCTAACAACATTCAGTTCAGTCGCTCAGTCGTGTCAGACTCTTTGCGACCCCATGAATTGTAGCACGCCAGGCCTCCCTGTCCATCACCAACTCCCGCAGTTCACTCAAACTCACTTCCATCGAGTCAGTGATGCTCAAACTCACGTCCATCGAGTCCGTGATGCCATCCAGCCATCTCATCCTCTGTTGTCCCCTTCTCCTCCTGCCCCCAACCCCTCCCAGCATCAGAGTCTTTTCCAATGAGTCAACTCTTCGCATGAGGTGGCCAAAGTACTGGAGTTTCAGCTTTAGTATCATTCCTTCCAAAGAAATCCCAGGGTTGATCTCCTTGCAGTCCAAGGGACTCTCAAGAGTCTTCTCCAACACCATTACAGGACAGGTATTATTATCCCCAATTTACAGAAGAGTAAACTGTGGACCAGAAAGGTACAAAGTTGAATTCAAAGCCAAGCCTGGGTAACTAAAACCTGAGCATGTTTCTGATTTAAACTGTTTTCATACCTCAAGTGCCATATCAAGTACAAATCCTGTCCTAACACCTTAGCCCCAACCCATTCCTCTCCATGCAGCATGAGAAGTTATCTGCTGTTTGTTTTTAAGCACTTTATTCAGACATCTAAGCACTTTGTATATAACTGTATATATATAATTGTATATAATTATATATAGAAACATACAATTCTGTATTTGAATACTGTGTGTATTTGTCCTCTCTCCCACTTTATTCTAAAACTACTAAAATGTTGAGTGTTTTTCATTATTATTTCTATCTCATCTTACCTAATATTTAATAAATGTCTAGATACCCTTATAGTGATGTAATAAATTATAATTTGACTATGAAGATTTACACTTTATTTTTAAAGAATAAATGGCCTATGTTCTGGTCTTCCTGTTTTTATATCCAAGTTCTTGTGACTAAGGGAACAAGATGAGCTATGGCTTTTCCAATAGTCACGTATGGATGTGAGAGTTGGACCATAACTGTCTCTTATNCTCCCACTTTATTCTAAAACTACTAAAATGTTGAGTGTTTTTCATTATTATTTCTATCTCATCTTACCTAATATTTAATAAATGTCTAGATACCCTTATAGTGATGTAATAAATTATAATTTGACTATGAAGATTTACACTTTATTTTTAAAGAATAAATGGCCTATGTTCTGGTCTTCCTGTTTTTATATCCAAGTTCTTGTGACTAAGGGAACAAGATGAGCTATGGCTTTTCCAATAGTCACGTATGGATGTGAGAGTTGGACCATAAAGAAGACTGAGTGCCAAAGAATTAATGCTTTCAAGCTGTGGTGCTGGAGAAGACTCTTGAGAGTCCCTTGCACTGCAAGGAGATCTAACCAGTCAATGCTAGAGGAAATTAGTCCTGAATATTGATTGGAAGGATTGATATTGAAACTTCAATACTTTGGCCACCTGATGTGAAGAACTGACTCATTGGAAAAGACCCTGATGCTGGGAAAGATTGAAGGCAGGAGGAGAAGGGGACGACAGAGGATGAGATGGTTGGATGGTATCACCGACTCAATGGAAATGAGTTTGAAGAAGCTCTAGGAGTTGATGAAGGACAGGGAAGCCTGCCGTGCTACAATCCATGTGGTCACAAAGAGTCAGACATAACTGAGTGATGGAACAACAATAATCACACGTATAGCACATGTATATCATCACAGCTAAGATTATGTAAGCTTATATATTAAGAGTAGATATGGTGACAATCAAACAAATTCACATGAAGGATTTTCTACAAAACAACTGGCCTGGTCTCTGCAAAAATGTTAATGCCATGAAAGATACCAAATGCTGGTGAACTGTTCTAGATTCAAAGAGACTAAAAAGATGTGGATAAATGTAATATATGGGGAGAGGGAGTTACACAGGACATTATGGGGCAATTAGAAAAATTATCTAAATTTTCTTAGGGTGATAATTGAATTGTTTTTATTTAGGAGAAGGTCTGTTTTTAGGAAACATATATTCTAAAGTATGTTAGTTCATAGCTGATTTTTAAGGCTAATTTTCAAATAGTTGTATAAAACGATAAAAGCGTAAAGTAGAAAAGAGATAAAGAGAAAGAAATGGAAAGAACAAAGGAAGGAAAGGAAGAGGAATGAAAGAAGGAACTATGAATGGAAGGAAGAAAAACAGAAAGAAAGGAAGAATGAAGAGATTAATTATGGTGGGGGGGTATATTTGGTGAGAGATATGAAACAAATATGGCAAAATATCAGCAACTCGTGAATCAAGGTGAAGTGTACATGAACTGTCATGGTACTATCATTACAACTTTTAAGTAGGTAAAGGTTTTTCAAAGTAAAACCTCAATGAACCAAAGAAAAGATGCAATTGGTCATCTTATCAGTCCTAAGAGAAAATATTATATATATAATATATATGTATTATATATTATATATGTATATATACATATATATTATATATACACTACTCAGTTTTGAGCAGCTTGGCCTCTAATGGTTTCATTAAAATGAATTAGCGATAAAATGCACAGGATACTGAATAAATTCATCTGATGGACAGGGTTCTACTATTTAAGATTNATATAATATATATGTATTATATATTATATATGTATATATACATATATATTATATATACACTACTCAGTTTTGAGCAGCTTGGCCTCTAATGGTTTCATTAAAATGAATTAGCGATAAAATGCACAGGATACTGAATAAATTCATCTGATGGACAGGGTTCTACTATTTAAGATTAAAGCACTGAAAAAGTGTACCAAAAGCAAACTTGATATTGTCAATACTGAACTCAACTCTCCAATGATAACTACGTAAATTATGATGCTTTTTGTACCCATTCTTTGGGCCAAATAATAAAATGACATTGTCAGTGAAGAATATGCTGTCCATGCCATTTTTATAGCAGATGAACATTATTTAATTTTTTTAAATAGTCACAATAATTATTTTGACTATATTAAGGTGAATAGAAACAATTTTACACACAATTCAAATGTCAGCCAGCTTATCAGGGAAATGCTACTATACAATTAGACTGCTACTACCATGTTTATTTTTTAGGCTTTGCAAAAATTCTTAAATCTGTGCTTAATTCTTACAAGTTGGTTCATACTAATTTTTAATAATATTAAAAACTGACAATACTTCAGTGAACTTTGCAGAGTACTAGGTTATTCTTGGCTACATGTTTGCTCTAAACATCTTATATTAGCCTAAGAAATTGAGTTTCCATTTAAATGCCGTATTCTAGTCTATGACTTATGGCAGAAATAACCTTCACCCAAGTAGGCTTATACCCAGGAGCCAATTGAAGCAATTGAGCAATCTGGACTAACCAGAATAGACTGATTTTAGTATCAGCACATAATATCTGGGGCAGATACTATAGACACGGTATTTGGCTGTATTCTTAGAGCCTCCTTAACAGTTAATAATCTACTGGTATACCATAAATATCAGTTTTCTAATGAAGTTAGAAATCTCATTATCTCAGCTCCTTAAAATTCTGATTCAATACAAACAGACTTTGAATAGCTATACCAAAGAAGAGAGATAACTTTCAACATAATCCAAATCATACATTTCAAATAAGCAAAAAACGTGTATTAACAGGTAAGCAGTCAATAACACTGCCACCACTGCTTAAGGCAAAATTAAAACTGAGTCTAGATTTGTCCCACAAGTTGTCAGCTAACAAGCATTATGAAGAGCTGCTGCTGCTGCTGCTAAGTCACTTCAGTCCTGTCTAACTCTGTGCGACCCCATAGACAGCAGCCCACCAGGCTCCCCCGTCCCTGGGATTCTCCAGGCAAGAACACTGGAGTGGGTTGCCATTTCCTTCTCCAATGCGTGAAAGTGAAGTCGCTCAGTCATGTCCGATCCTCAGCGACCCCATGGACTGCAGCCTTCCAGGCTCCTCCATCCATGGGATTTTCCAGGCAAGAGTACTGGAGTGGGGTGCCATTGCCTTTTCCATTATGAAGTGTGCTTTGGATAAATTTAGTTCTAATCTTAGCAACTCTTTCTAGAGAAATATTCCATGAGAATATTTGTCTTCCAATGATTTCCATTGGAAAAACATCAGAAGATTGCAAATTATATCAATTGAAATCCCTTTAAAGTAAATTATATAGTTATGACATATTGAAGACAAGAATCCAAAAAAACATTTTGGCAAGATAAATAGAAAGGTTAAGTCCAGTCTGGCTGTTTAAAGTGTCTGAATCATAAACACCACAAATATTATTATATATGCTTTGTAATTGTGAAAACATTCTTTTACTTTTTATTTTTATTTTTTAATTTTTATTTTTACTTTATTTTACTTTACAGTACTATATTGGTTTTGGCATACATTGACATGAATCCACCACAGATGAACATGAACTCCCAAACATGAACCCCCCTCCCACCTCGCACCCCACATCATCCCTCCGGATCATCCCCATGCACCAGCCCCAACCTGCATCGAACATAGACTTTTAAAATTACCATTTAACCCTCTTTATTTTTAAGAAAATTACTTCTTGTTATTGCCAGTAAAGAAAAGGTCTAAACTTGAGAACAATAGGAAATGCATTTTGCAAAATGCAGTCTTCTCAGAGATTAACATTCAACTAAAGCTAAAAGTCCCCCCCACCACATTGCTATACTACACCTTTAATAACCCAGGAGAGAAAATCTGTACACAAAGGGATCTTCCAACAGTCTACAAGGCAAGAAAATGTACAGCTATTTATTTGCCTTTCAGAATTTTGGAAAATTAGTCTCCTTAGAAATGATTGGATTACATCCTGAGGACATACCCATGAAGTTGCATTTAAAGAATTGATTTCAGTAATAAAGGTGGCAATGCAGGTAATTAAGATGAACTGATGTCAGTTTTGATTTCTATGGCTGAAAGGCCAGGACTTAACCCATCTGGGTTCATATCATGTTCCTGCCCTGACTAGCTTTGCAAGTTGTGGTCACCTCCTACTTAGATCCCCCAAGTTTTCTCTGTTGGACCTCTGAGTGATGGAGCTAAGGTCACAGCTCCCTGGTGATATAAAGACAGCCATAGCACACTTCTAAGTAATGTGAAGACAGAGATTTGAGAGGACCTCAAACTTAGAAAGTCCTTCTGAAACATTGCCTTGCAAAAGGATGATTCAGTTTGATTATGCTTATCCTGGAACAAAAAATTTGGCCTATGAGTTTTTAGGTATAAAATAATATTTTTCAAAAATATAAAAGAACAAAGGAAGTAGTATTCAACATTATGAGAAGCCAGTGAAGTTTTCTGTTTCTCTTTCATTTTTAAATAAGCCTGTGCCAGGCTGAATTCTCCATAATGAGATTAGTTTGGGAAATTGTTAAATGTTCTCATTTCCTTGCCAAAGAACCCTCAGAAATTCACAGCTCATTAGAACCTTCAGAGTAGTTAATAAACAAAGCTTGGTATTATTACCTAATTAAAATATATCTCATTTCAACATTTTATTACCCACCATTAAGATTCTTCTGCTACAGAGGTTACATAAAAATTATCATTCTACTTTCTTTTAATTGCAATTTTCACAGGGTTGTTCTTTCATATCGAAATACAGAGAATTACAGATGGAAAATCATATCAGCCAACCTTAATTCATTTCAATGAGCTTTGAAACAGTATTCTGGATACAATATCATCTAGGAATCTCAGAATTTGTACTTCAATCATTACTTCCAACACATGCTAGCAAATCATCAATACAAATAAAATTTAAATTAAAACCTGTTTATGATGGCATTTGCTCTACCCTTATCGTTTCACTAACACATCTTGGAACAATAGGAGGAGCATCAGAAGGGGACCAATGTGCTGGTTTTGGCTTCTGCCACCTTGTGCAACTGGGAGGAAAGGAACTTTGTGCTCCATTTTCTCTTTTAATATGTGTTTATAACAACAGCTCTCCTATACATCTCACATGATATTTTCAAGGATAAAATGGAATTAATGCATAAAAATTTAATAAAATCTTCTACTTTATAGGCTTTTCTTCTAATAGCTGAGAGGTGGCATAATGGGTCTACAGAATCCATGGCTGGATGGCATCACTGACTTAATGGACACGAGTTTGAGCAAACTCCAGGAGATGGTAAAGGACAGAGAGGCCTGGCATGCTATAGCCCATGGAGGTGCAGAGTCAGACGTGACTAAGAAATTGACCACCACCACCACCTCACACATGGGGAGAGCCCCAGGGGAGAAGGAAGGCCTAGTTTCTGGGTAAGAATACATGGCTCAGAGAAATAAGTGAAGACTGAAAAGTTTGCATAGGATTTGTTAAGTCTTGACCTTCATAAAGAGCTTCCTTTGTGGTTCAGACAGTAATGAATCTGCCTACAGCACAGGAGACTTGGGTTCTATCCCTGGGTTGAGAAGATCCCCTGGAGAAGGGAATAGCACCCATTCCAGTATTCTTGCCTGGAGAATTTCATGGACAGAGGAGCCTGGCAGGCTACCTCCATGGGGTCGCAAAGAGTTGGACACAACCGAGCAACTGAGTCAAAGGAGGTGGGTGGTAAGAATTAAGGTGAAGAAAGGCAGGATATAAGCTGAGTGCCAGCATTCACTGTGAAAATGGTCTTGACAAGCCAAGTGTAGGATAGATGCTCTGATGGTTTGAGTGTCAAAATAGAAAGAACTCTTACAGTAGAAGGTGGGAGGCAAAAGCAGTGGGGAGCTAGGGGAATGCTACTCTTACCTCCAAGAAGCATGGGTGTAGATTAGAGAAGACTACATGAGCAGCCTTGGTTGAGGGTTAATGTTGAAGGTATAGTTCTCTGGTTCTATTTGAAGCAAAGAGGAGAAAGAACGATTCTCCCAACACCCTGAGAATACTGTAGAGGTTGTTTCTAATGAAAGGAAGGGATCAATAGGTAAGTTGTGGGAAAGGAGGCAGTATATATTAAGAGAGGAAATTAGATAGCCTGCACTTTAAAGGGAGGAAATAACCAGTGGATGTAATGTACTCGAATTTCCAAACTGGATGTAGTACTTTGTGGCCATAACCATCTGAAGCCTTGAGTGCTCTCAGAGGCTTGGTGTCATGGGAAACCAGTAGCCTGGGAAAGAGCCATTACAACCCTTGTGGGCTGAGGACTCTCTGCTGCGGGGAGCAGGGTGACATTTACATACAATCTGGACTCAGAATTCCTTGTTAAATGTTAGTTACACATTATTTCAGTTCAGTCGCTCAGTCATGTCCAACTCTTTGCAACCCCATGAACCACAGCACACCATGCCTCCCTATTCATCACCAACTGCCGAAGTCTACCCAAACCCATGTCCATTGAGTTGGTGATGCCATCCAATCATCTCATCCTCTGTCGTCCCCTTCTCCTCCTGCCCTCAATCTTTCCCAGCATCAGGGTATTTTCAAATGAGTCAGCTCTTCACATCAGGTGGCCAAAGTATTAGAGTTTCAGCTTTAACATTAGTCCTTCCAATGAGCACCCAGAACTGATCTGCAATCACCATCTGCAGTGATTTTGGAGCCCCCCAAAATAAAGTCAGCCACTGTTTCCCATCTATTTGCATTGCAGCCATGAAATTAAAAGACGCTTACTCCTTGGAAGAAAAGTTATGACAAACCTAGATAGCATATTCAAAAGCAGAGACATTACTTTGTCAACTAAGGTCCGTCTAGTCAAGGCTAATGGTTTTTCCTGCGGTCATGTATGGATGTGAGAGTTGGACTGTGAAGAAGGCTGAGCGCCAAAGAATTGATGCTTTTGAACTGTGGTGTTGGAGAAGACTCTTGAGAGTCCCTTGGACTACAAGGAGATCCAACCAGTCCATTCTGAAGGAGATCAGCCCTGGGATTTCTTTGGAAGGAATGATGCTAAAGCTGAAACTCCAGTACTTTGGCCACCTCATGCGAAGAGGTTACTCATTGGAAAAGACTTTGATGCCGGGTGGGATTGGGGGCAGGAGGAGAAGGGGACGACCGAGGATGAGATGGCTAGATGGCATCACTGACTCGATGGACATGAGTCTGAGTGAACTCCGAGAGTTGGTGATGGACAGGGAGGCCTGGCGTGCTGTGATTCATGGGGTCACAGAGAGTCAGACACAACTGAACAACTGAACTGAACTGATGGGACCAGATGCCATGATCTTAGTTTTCTGAATGTTGAGCTTTAAGCCAACTTTTTCACTCTCCTGTTTCATTTTCATCAAGAGGCTCTTTAGTTCTTATTTACTTTCTGCCATAAGGGTGGTGTCATCTGCATATCTGAGGTTATTGATATTTCTCCCAGAAATCTTGATTCCAGCTTGTGCTTCCTCCAGCCCAGCATTTCTCATGATGTACTCTGCTGCTGCTGCTGCTAAATCGCTTCAGTCGTGTCTGACTCTGTGCACCCCATAGGCGGCAGCCCACCAGGCTCCACCGTCCCTGGGATTCTCCAGGCAAGAACACTGGAGTGGGTCGCCATTTCCTTCTCCAATGCGTGAAAGTGAAAAGTGAAAGGGAAGTCACTCAGTCGTGTCTGACTCTTAGTGACCCCATGGACTGAAGCCTACCAGGTTCGTCCCATGCCTTGTGTGAGTCTCTTGAGTCTCTGTTTCAGACTCAAGACCCTCATGCACACCCCCAGGTTTCCATAATATTCCAAGCTCCAGGCATGGGGAAGAGATGTGTCCTTTTAGTGACACATGGAATGGAGGGTGTGCAGCTCCACTGCACTGGACAGCTGCAGAGGGGATGCACAGGACATGGGGGACCTATGCACTGCAAGGGGCTGGATCTTCTGCACTCTTTCTGTCTTCCTGCTGTGAGTAGACTAGTTACCACTTGAGCCTGGTGTGCATAGTGTCTGTTTTTAGTGACCTTAAACCATGCGCTGGTCTCTTCCTTGTATGGCACTTACCTGCTTTTAACCTTAGTTCACTGCACAGCCTGGCCACCCAGTGAATGGTGAAACCCTCTCAGTGGATTGATTAGTCATGGTCTAGACTTAAATTTTCTGCTTAGCAGAGCATGTTAATGGGAGGATCATGGGTGATTTGTTTTTAAATATTGACACTTAATGATTATTTAGACATTTTCTAACTTCACAATCCTAATAGCACTCTTACAGAAATAGATAAAAGTGACAAAATGGGAAAAAAATGTATAAATATGCAACTGTAAACTTTCTGAACTAATTATACTTTTTCATGAGGTAAAACTCATTTTTAAACCAATGCTCTGTGCATGTGGGTTTTTTTTTTTTTTAAGTCCATAATAAATTTGCCTAGAGTAATGTTCTCAATCCTGGATAGGGAGTACATATCAGAATTACCTAGGGAACTTCCTAAGTTTAAAATTACATCCTTTTCCCCATCCTGAAGGTATATCAAAATTTTACATGGTAGGTGGGAGAAAGGGTTGCAGATGTAAAAAGAGCCTAGACTAAGGCATCAGACTATTGAAATTTATGTTGAAAACATTCTTTGGATGATTCACGTGACCTCCATCTTTATCTCGCCCTCATCCCCACACGTAGAAATGGCTAGTCTAAAGAAGTCAAAGTCCCAAATGTTAACCTTTGGTCAACATAAGAGAAAAATCTGTGGAGATTTTGGATAGAGTGCTAAGAGGGCAGTAAGGGGATTTACCCAAGTCATAGTTCGAAGTCCAATTTCAGAAACTATTGGCCACATCTTCTCAGACAAGCTCTTTATGCATCTTTAGCTTCCTTTCCTTCAGCTTTACATCAGTTGTTTTGAACTGAAGGATATCTAAGATCCTAAGAAGACTGGAGATAACATCATTTTTTTCACCAATCACAATGATATCAATTAAGTTTCATAAAATAATCACTATAAAACTTGGTGAGTTCTTCAGAACAAAAATGAAAATAATATAAAGGACTTTCTACAAAAGAATTTAGAACTATCTTAAATGGTAAATAATTATGAGAAAAATTATGTAAGGGAGAAGCAAAACTTAGTGACATTAAATAATTTAAATGATTAAACACTTGGGATTCAAAGCCATGATTCTGTTTATTAATAAGCCTTAGATTATCTCTGAAATCTGAGGATGTGATTACAATAGGACTGTCCTGATTCACATGACATTCTCTTCATTTTTTTTAACCTTTAACTAGCTTTCACCTCTTCATGCAAAGGGAACAGAGATTTCATCAATAATATAGAATCTTAATTTTAGCTGATAGTTCTAACCGTCACTCAAAATGTATTGCCTGAACTGATAAAAAGTATAAGACTGAACTGTTCCTTGTTCTTCTCGGTTCAAAACACTGATAAGAGATAAGAGTGCAATACATAGAGGAGAGAGAAGGCTGAAGAGCAAGGAATCAAGTTTCCCATAACACAGAGTTGAAAGTCATCTCTGACTTTCTATGGTGCTAAGAATTCTATCCACGTAGATTTACTAGTTTGTTTCAGGGTGATATTTTTACACAGTGTCTGATGATTCATTATTTTACAAACTGAAATTTAATGAATGTGTGATGTCAGAAACGTTTTATTTGAAATGAGACACAAAATTAGATGTTAACTTTGATAACTGGAAACTAGAGTTTATAGCCTAAGAGGGGCAGTAATTGTAAATCCTACATCTGATGCCTCACTATGCTGCCACATGGTCAGATACTATAGAGCTGCAGTCATTTAAAATATGTTTAAAACATATGTAACATTATCTGGCTAGTAAAGGAAAAATTATGATAGAAATGTGACAACAGATTGAAGCTTAAAAAGTTATTCTTAATATTTTAATATTGAATTGTTATTTTTAGACAAAAAGTAAATTTAAATATGTGTGTGTATATTCATATGCACACATGTATTCCATAATAAGAGAAAGGTACCACATAGATGATATTATGGGTGGTTGAAACTTCTACATTAAAGTAACCAATCTAAGAAGGATCAGAGATCCAGTAACGGGCAAAATCACTATAGTCAAACACTCCCAGGAAGAAGCTCTCAGAGACACAGCAAAGAGGTTTTTTCTGTATGGTCCCTAAAAATAAACCCTCTCCTATGAGGAGATAAACTTTAACTGAAAAAAAAATTTTAATTCCAAAAGTCAGATGATGAAATATGAAAAATGAAATAGGATGGGTTTCAAATGATTTTAACTTGTCCCTACTTTAAAAAATATCTTCGTTCAGCTTGTATTAATTTTGCAACTAATAAACAGCTAGAAGGTTTTGGTCACACACAAATGAAACTGACCATGGCAGCACATAAGAGTTGTTAACCAAAGTACCTGCTAGGATCACCGCTGCTGTGTGCTGTGTGGCATGGCTTGGGCCTGAAGGATTCAGAGCACACTCCCACTGCCAGTGACTGCCTTTAGGTCTACGTCTGCTTTTATACAGACAATTCAGTTATTCAATTCAGATCAGCATTTATTGACACTGAATATGAATTTAAGGAGGACATTCTCCTGTTAAATCCCTCCAATAACTACCCATTAGCATTGGTCCAGGATCATTAGTAAGGCATCTAACAAAGATCCTGCACCATCTGGCTCTCGATTCCTTCTGCAATCTCATCCACTGACGCATTGTTAGTTTGCTGTAATCCAGTCATCTAGGCAATCTCTCAATTCATCTGACATACTGAAACTTCTACTTCAGGGTCTTCAATGATGTTGGTTTCCCTGTTTCTCAGCCTGCTGCTACTGCTGCTGCTAAGTCACTTCAGTCATGTCCGACTCTGTGAGACCCCACAGACGGCAGCCCACCAGGCTCCCCCGTCCCTGGGATTCTCCAGGCAAGAACACTGGAGTGGGTTGCCATTTCCTTCTCCAATGCATGAAAGTGAAAAGTGAAAGGGAAGTCGCTTAGTCGTGTCTGACTCTTAGCAACCCCATGGACTGCAGCCCACCAGGCTCCTCCATCCGTGGGATTTTCCAGGCAAGAGTGCTGGAGTGGGGTGTCATTGCCTTCGGTTTCTCAGCCTAGATAACTTCTAGTCTTCTTTTGGGTTCCACATCTTCATGGACACCTCTCTCACTCTCTCCAAACCATGGCAATATTGAGATCTTCCTTATCTACTTACTTAGCATTCTGTCCTTTCTCTTTGTAATATATGTTTTAATGGTAATAATTTTTGTATCCTATGTTAATGGTGTGTCTTCCCCATTATACAGAAAGTTCTGTGAGAGCAGGAAGCATTTTTGTCTTATTCTTTGCTGTATTGAGCATCAAGCTAGGGTTTTCAGCAAACAGATTACTGATTTAGGGAGCTCACTCTGTAGAGTGTTTGTTCTTTAATATCACATGCTCTTAGAACCAACTCAGTAAATAAGGCATATGGTCACTGTAGCTTTAAGAATCCTAAGATTTAGAATTGCTAGTTTGCATTCTCTTGGCAATGATACAAGAGATATTCCTCAAATCCCAAAATGCTTAATGCCCATTCCCAGTGAAATAATGTTGTAATATTTAGTACTCTAGTTCCCTCAGAAGTGACTTCCATTTCCTGATCTGGGAATCCAACTACATAATGAGACTTTAATCACTGTGTTCTCGAAGTGTTCTCATTGTGTTCTCATTCAATAAACATGCAGAGGAACCTTAGGAAAATAACTCATCTGTAAATTGAAAATTGCCTATATATTACCTTCTGAATTCATTATGCTTTAATTTTAATTTAATGTGATATCAACATAAATTACCACAATTTAAACATAGAGGGGATTTCAAATATTTTTTATGACTATTAACATTGGGTTGGCCACCAGACTGGAAAAGGTCATTTTTCATTTCAATCCCAAAGAAGAGAAGTGCCAAAGAATATGCAAACTACCAGACAATTGTGCTTATTTCACATGCTGGTAAGGTGAAAATCCTTCAAGCTAGGCTTCAGCATTACAGGAACTGAGAACTGCCAGATGCACAAGCTAGATTTAGAAAAGGCAGAGGAACCAAAGATCAAATGGCCAACACTTGTGGATCATAGAGAGAGCAAGGGAATACCAGAAAAATATCTACTTCTGCTTCATTGACTATGCTAGTCTTTGACTGTGTGGATATGCAAACTACAGAAAATTCTTAAAGAGAGGAATACCAAACCACCTCACCTGTCTCCCGAGAAACCTGTATGCAAGACAAGAAGCATCAGAATCAACAAGGAACAGACTGGTTCAAAATTGAGAAAGGAGTATGACAAAGCTGTATATTGTCACCCTGCTTATTTAACTTCTATGCAGAGTACATCATGAGAAATGCCAGGCTGGATGAAGCCCAAGCTAGGACCAAGATTTCCAAGAGAAATATCAACAACCTCAGATATACAGCTGATACCACTCTAATGGCACAATGTAAAGAGGAACTAAAGAGCCTCTTGACAAGGATGAAGGAGGAGAATGAAAAAGCTGGCTTAAAACTAAGTATTAAAAAAACAAAGATCATGGCATCCAGTTCCATCACTTCATGGCAAATAGAAGGGGAAAAAGTGGAAGCAGTGACAGATTTTCTTTTTGGGGGCTCCAAAATCACGGCAGATGGTGACTGCAGCCATGAAATTAAAATTTCGACACTTGCTCCTTGGAAAGAAAGCTACAACAAACCTAGACAGTGTATTAAAAAGCAGAGATATCACTTTGCCAACAAAGGTCTGTCTAGTCAAAGCTTATGGTTTTTCCAGTAGTAGTAGTCATGTATGGATGTGAGAGTTGGACTCTAAAGAAAGCTGAGCACCGAAGAATTGATGCTTCTGAACTGTGGTGTTGGAAAAGACTCTTGAGAGTCCCTTGGACTGCAAGGAGATCAAATCAGTCAATCCTAAAGGAAATCAACCCTGAATATTCACTGAAAGGACTGATGCTGACGCTCCAATACACTGGCCACCTGACGCGAACAGCTGACTCATTGGAAAAGACCTTGATGTTGGGAAAAATTGAAGGCAAAAGGAGAAGAGGGTGGCAGAGGATGAGATGGTTAGACAACATCATAGACTCAATGGACATGAATTTAAACAAACTCTGGGAGATAGTGAAGGACAAGGAAGCCTGGCCTGCTGCAGTCCATGGGGTCACAAAGAGTTGGACATGACTTAGCAACTGAACAACAACAAAATTGGGTTGGCCAAAAGATTCACCTAGGATATTATGGAAAAAACTGAATGAATCTTTGGGCCAATCCAATACTGCACCAAATACTCTTATTTTAACAAATACAAGAGGCAAAATTGACTCCCTATAAAGCCCTACTTATAAGTACTGAATGCTTACAATTTTATAGCTTCAAATGTTTATGGTGTTCCATTTTTTTTCTTTGCCTTAAACCATTTTTTTCAATTTACTGATGATGTGCTTTATTAAAAACTCAATAATTGAACTTCAGCAGCAGAGATTATTAAATGCTACATTTATGGTCAGGGCATAAAGTTGTTTAAGACCTTTTTGGATAATACTGCCATGAAGAAAATTATTTTTTTATTATTGAAGAATTTTTAAGTTTTTTCAAATAATGTGGTCGTTGGGTCAAATATGACTGTGGGAAATCCTGCTTCTAATAAAGTATTTAAAACCACATTTACTTAATAGAGATAAAGACTTTACCTACTGAATAATACAGACTGTAGCACTTGTTTGCATTTTCACAAATAAACTACGCACTGTGAGAAAAATGTGTACAAAGAAAAATAATATTGAATTATTTAAACAGCCTTCACACTAATATAAATTTAAAGCTTCTTTTCATAGAAACTTAGTTCAGACTTTAGTCACTTTTTTCTTTACTCCTATATTATATAATATGCTATCATTTCATATGTAAATATGTATTAGGCAATCTTATTTCTTAGTGGGGATAAAAACAGAAGAGAATGCAGGACCCTGAGAAGCTTATAGAATGAAATAAGATTATTGAAATGTCAGCATTTCAGATATTCAAGATATGTTCTTAGAGTATTTTGAGTACAAATAAGTAACCCAGGTATTTCTACAGCCTACAGGAGGGGCAGTGTCAGACCCTTTCTACAACTCAAAACAAATATAAATCTATGCCAGAAACATCTGAGAATCTGAAACCCTTTTTTCACATACTTTGTAAGATCCTAGAAATACCCTAAAAATTCCATGATACACTTTACCATCCTAACAGTGCAAAGTGAAAGTCAAGTGTGAGAGAGGAAATCTTTAACCCTTCCTCTGCATTTCATTGTATCTGTCCTTCCACACATACCTTGATTTTTAATTCCTCTGTCAGGTATTTATTCAACAAACATTGAGTATCTCTAATTTCCTAACAGTGAAGATACACGGTAACAGAGATACAGAATAATACACACTCTTGGTCCTTAGGGAGCTTCAATTAAGAGAGTCAACAGATAGGAAAGGGATAATTCTAGCACCACGTGACAAGTGCTAGGATGGATGTGTTTAGAAGGGATTAACGGGCAGAGAAGGCACTTCTCTCATTCAAACTCAAAGAACTAGAGGGTTTTCTGGGGGTTGTAATGCTTTTACTGGGTTTTGTGGAATAAGCACAAATGAAAGAGAGGAACATTTTTTCCACAAATATTCATATGCACTATGTCAAAGAGGGGACTTCCCTGGTGGCTCAGATGGTAAAGCATCTGCACGCAATGCGGGAGACCCAGGGTTCGATCCCTGGGTTGGAAAGATCCCCTGGAGAAGGAAGTGGCATCCCACTCCAGTATTCTTGCCTGGAGAATCCCATAGACAGAGGAGCCCGATAGGCTACAGTCCATGGGGTTGCAAAGAGTCGGACACGACTGAGCGACTTCACTTTCACTTTCATGCCAAGGAGACACAAAAGAATGTGCTGCTTCCAGAGAACTCACTAAGAAGAATGGAAGTTTGGAAAAGACTGGTAGGAGCAAGACTAGAGAGACAACGCAAGATTACAATGGGCCGTGTGCCAGACAGAGTCGAAGCCTCACGATAAAAGCTATGAGACCTGTTAAAGGTTTGCAGTAGAGAAGTGACACAAGCAGACGTTAGTTTTAGAAAGATCACTCTTACAGCACGACAAGAGAATTAGACGGAAGGGTTCCAGATAAGGACTAGGAAACCCGCTAAGACAATTCTGCAGCAACTCAAGCAAAAGCAGCAACAGTAACAGCAGCTAACATTTATGGAGCATGCCTTCTGTGCTGACTTCTGGTCCCAGTGCTTCATTTACATTCGTTCATTCAGTCCCATTCATATCACAACACAAGGCGTGTACTGTTCTTATTTTTATTTCAAAGATAAAAGAAATATACATCGAAGAAGTATTGATATAGTAGGAAACTGAGATGAGACAAATCAAGAAAACTAGTGAAACAGACTAGTGAAACTCAGATCTATTTACATGAAAACTTGAGGAACTTAAGAAAAAGAACTCATTCCTAAGCATATAAAAGTCAAGGTGTACCTTTGGCTTCAGGTAAACAGGATCAATGAACATACTAAGAACTAGTTAGTTGGGAAAATTGCAAGGTACTTATTATTAAACTTTCCTCTGGTCCAGCTCCTAGGGACATATATAAAATGTTTCCATCTTTCTCTTCTTCATAGAACATGAGGGTTCCAGGTAATGACCTTGTTAGTCCCCAAAAAGCAGTGTAGGCAGCAGAGCTGGTGAGAGAAGTAATGGCAGGGATCCATAAAATCCATGCTGGCTATGACAGCCCCACAGAAGACTGTGGAAGGCCCTCGCGATCAGTGAATTAATCTCCCAGCCAGAGGAAGATGGTATTGGGCTCTGCCTGAGTATTATGAACCCACCAAAATAATTGTGAGGGACTGTAACCTTACCCCTGGACCAGATAGTGAATAGAAAGTTAAGTAGAAGAAGAATTCAATAACATAGGCTTTGAAGGACATCACGTCTAGGGTAACTCTAGCATCAAGGATTGGGAGAGGACAATGATACTCTAGGCTGAGAAGCTCAGTCATCCCATATGCACAGGATAGAAGACAAGTACAAAGTACAGTGTCATTTACACATGCTGCTTCTCCAAGTAAGATCCCACAGGTAAGTGGAGGTGTCCAAGTCAGGTGTGAGAGGAGAACATAAGTGAAGACTCTCACTTTCAGAAAAAAAAAAAATCATTGCCAAAGTGTATGAAATATATGAGGTAGTGCCAGGGCCTCCTTCTTCTTCTATTGCCTTGGTGTGCCAGGAGAAGTGTCACACCCACAGCCTGTCCCTGTATTCAAGAGTCTGTCCCCACAGAAACATTGGAGTGGCCCAGGCAAATAACTGTCTTCTATCATTCCAAGTTGGATTCTCAGAAGAGGCACAGAGAAATTTCAAATATTTTACTGGAAGCAGTGTAGCAGAGGCTCAACCTTATGCTTAAGTTCTGTTTGCCTTAGGTGGCAGTCGCACCTGGGTTTGTCCAAAAGACAGGTTGCCGTAATTGGCCAAGAGTCAAATTAAACAAAGAGTCAGGGAATATCATAAGGAAAAAATAATTTAGGAGACCACTAAATCACCAGGTGTGCATTGGCAGTCATAGACAGCAACAGCAGTATCAGAAGCAACCATGACTAGAAATCATGTGACCCCAGTGTACTGGAGATCAGCATTTTAATTTTTAGTTTCCACAGCCTTAATGCAAATGAATAGCAGAAGTCAGAGCAATATTTTTGTAAGGTAACAGGCCCTGGGGACTTCTTTAAGATGATACTGGGATGGGGGCGGTGGTAAATTACTGTTGATCTCAGAAACAATTGAAGATATAAGGTAAAGAGGCTAAATAACAGATCTGAGAGGAGTGATATGTTTTTGAAATACTATGATGCCCACTGGAAAAGTTCTGGAAGATCTTGAGGAAAACTAGAATTACTAAAAATTAGACAGGACTAGGGGTTCTCTTGGTTCAGAAGTAAAGAATCTGCCTGCAATGCAGGAGATGTGAGTTTGATCCCTGAGTCTCAAAGATCCCCTGGTGAATGGCAACCCACTCCAGTATATTTGCTGGGAAGATTCCATGGATGGAGGCGCCTGGTGGGCCACAGTCCATAGGGTGGCAAAGAGTCAGACACTTTGCATGAGCAGGAGACAGGCCTGGAGTCAAAGAAATATTGTTTTATGACTTACCGTGTAGCCTCAGAAATGTATTTTATTTAGGAAGCAAAAACTGTAAGACTGACTGAAGAATAACGGACAGAAAATTTATGAAATAACTTCCACTCTTTTTACTTAGGTTACAGGCAGAAAATGATGGTAATCACCAAGACAACAGAAGGAGCAAATCTGGGGCAGGATAAAGGGGTGTGGCTGGTTTGAGAAATGATAAAGTTAGCTTTTAACTTGACCTCTGCAGATTGTACAAATGGAGATGTTCATCATGCAGTATTAAGAGTCTTGATTTCAGCAGAGTAATCAGTAAGCTCAAACAGAATAAAAACAAAAAGCAATGATTGGATTTGCCAATATATATTTGGTGAATTTAGTGAGAACATTTTCTGTGAAATGGTGGAGGTACAAGCCAGACTTTTTGTGTGTTGAAATGTTACTGCACGGTGAGGAAGTGTAAACTACTTTTCTCACGCTTTTTTTTTTTTTTTCAAAATTCTTAACTAAGAAGGAAGAAAGAAAGATAGGACACAGTAAAGGTGAAAAGTATTTCTTGGTTGATTTATTACAAGTAGAATGAAGGAGAACTGGAAAATGAAAGAAATGCTATTTAAAGAAATAGGTACTGACATCAGACAACTTGAATTTGGGGTAGGAATAAAGAGAATTTTCAAAAGTATGAGCCAAAACTCCAAGTCAATTAGGCCACCCTCAGAGTGAGGTTGCTTATGGTAGCACATTTTTTCCCCATATTTCAAGCCTGTTTCTGCCTCGATATTTCTTCTTTCCAAGGAGAAACTGGCATCCCAGTTGACCTTCAGTGTAGAATGGCCTCTGCACCTTGTTGCTTAAGTGAACTTCAGCACAGAGATTGGGAAAAGCTTTGGTGGTATATTTTGTCTCAGATATCTAGAAACCTGGTGACTGCTAGATGGCAGGAAGCAAGGGAATGACAATCCATAAACATGCCATACATCATCACAAGAGCAGTACTGAGATGGAAAGAGACTCGGTGAGCCCCATGCGACAGATGCTGCCTGTGCCTCTTCCTTTACCTCTGGGCCCACTTCAGAGCTCTGACAGTGGAAATATACAATTTTCAGCCTGCTGACAACTTTATACCTCTAGGACCAACATATCTCCTCTTATCCTGTTCAGCTGCAAAGAGGCATTTCCTAGAGGTATGGGGGAGCTAATGAGCCTAGCAGAGGAATCCTCAAAGAAAAAAGACACTAATAAATGCACAGATTCCTTGGCCTGATTGTTGGTCTCTGTGGCTGGCTTCTCAGAAGATCCCCAGTGGGCTCCAGCCTCTGTTGCCCACATGGATAATCCATTCATTACAGCACCCTTTATTGGCTTTTCTTATTTTTTCTTCACTTAATTTTTCCCAGGTCCTTCCTTGGGCATTCTGGGATCTTCTAAGTAAAGTCTTTGCCCCCAAAGAGGTTTTTTTGGGGGCAAACTCAGGTGAAAAAAATCTGGTAAGTTATCATCTGAGAATCATTGGAAATATGGGGCAGGGAGACTTATGAACAAAGATTGAATATCATAATTTTAGTCATGTTACTCAAATCTCCTCAAATCTATCTGTAAGGTTATATTAACGCTGGTATTTGCATCCCAATATTTAAACCTCACTAGCTCTTAGAGCTTCTAGAATATTTCTTGAAAGTCCAGAAGTAGGACTTTATGTTTGCCTCCAAATCTCTCAGGGAGGTCACCATCTGAAGCCTCTGCCTTTACCACCATACTGGGCTCTACTTCCCTGAGCTGAATTCTCTCTACTTGCCCCATCATGGATGCTTGCAATCATGATGCTGATTCTTCTCTGTAGCCTTTGTTTGTTTACCTGTGTTTTCTTTCAATTTTTATTTTATATTACAGTTGATCTACATTAGTGTGTTAGTTTCAAGCATATAGCAAAGTGAATTAGTTATACATATATATGTACACATTTTTCAGATCCTTTTTTTTTTCTCATGTAGGTTATTACAGAGTATTGAATGGAGTACCCTGTGCTATATAGTAGGTCCTTGTTGATTATCTATTTATACATAATGGTGTGTATGTTAATCCCAAACACCTGATTTATCTCTCCCCCTATCTTTCCTCTTTGGTAACCATAAATTTGTTTTCAAAGTCTGAGTCCATAGCCTCTTCAAATTAGGAAGTTACACTCAATGTAAGGTTCCAAAACAGGCTTTTGTGAACATTAGCTGGCTATAGAAGAACTACCAATAGCCAAACCAGTTTAAATACGTGGTTCTTCCTCTCCTCTACCTCAACGCATAGAGATACCAGTATTAGAGCATCTAGATGTAAAAAGGCATCCACATCATAATCATTTTGCAATATACATGTATCAGTGTATCACACTGTACATCTTAAACAATGTTATATGTCAACCATACTTCAATAAAGCTAAGGAAAAAAAGGTGTCTACACCAACTGTCACATTAAACCCAAAACTATGAGGCCATGTTGTCAAACCTGCTGAAATGCAAATGAATTTTAGGAATTCTGTTTAATGGAGCTACTCATCTCCAACTGAAGCCTAACTTAATGACCACATATCTATACCTCCAATCTAGCACACAGGTGAACATATATACATACTTGCACACATACACACGTGCACAAATACATACAAACTCACATGCACACATGATTCAAGGTTTTCTTTTGGAGAGTTGCATTGCCATTACATTTTTTCTGTCAAGTTTCTCAACATCCAAAATTCATGTATATAAATATTTCTCTGAAGCAAAGACGGTCACCCATTTTAAAATACCAGTCATATCTCAAAGTTTTGGCAGAGTCCCTATTAAAATGAGAAGGGATAAGACAGAAGGAGAGAAAGAAGAGGGAAACAGGAAAAATTTTAATGTAAGAAAGCTAGAAAGAAAGAAAGAAATCAAAAGCCCGAAATATGGGAAATGGTTAAATAAACTATGGAATTACTCATGCTGTAGACTCTTGAAATGTGTTTAAAATGATGTCTATAAACAGTTTATAGATGCACATGAAACGATCATTATAATCTTAAATTTAAGAAAAAACAAGATAAAAATACAGGATAATTACAACTACATTGAATAAAGGCCTGGGGGAAAAAAAAACAAAAAGATATTAGCACTAACTTTTCAATTACCTTTGGCTTATGGAAACATTCATTTTCCCAACTTTGGGTTTTTTTCCCTAAAGCTGTCAGTTTTACAAACTATATATGTATGCATGTATGTAACATGTATACACACAGTTGTATGCTTGCAAATATGTATATGCATAATCAGCAAGTATATACATCACGCCTGTTTTTGCTAGAGAGAGACTGGGAACCGACATCCCTTCACATTTAAGCCCTGTGTCAGCACGTTGATACAGTATACTCCCAGGTGCTATTCTTCATTTCCTGTTTTAGTACTGTGCTCTTAGATCCAAGTTTCCACTTCATTTAGAGATTTGCTAAGATACACACACAACCAGGCTGTGATGGTAGTTTGCACGGGCCGCTTTTAATTCCACAACTCTTTGCCCTGTCATCACAGCAGGAACAAGGTAAAAAAGTTAGGCCAAGACCTAATCTCCTATTTCCAAACTAAAAACGGTAAACCAGGATTGAGCAACAATATTTAATATTGCTCTCCTACCAAGCAATATTAAAGTTCCAAGGCAGGGCTTCCCTGGTGGCCCAGCGGTAAAGAATCTGCTTGCCAATGCAGGAGACCTGCCAATGCAATCAGATGCCTGGTCCAGGAAGATTCCACATGCAGCAGAGCAACGAATCCCATGCGCCGCAGCTATTGAGTCTGCACCCTAGGCCCCGGAGCCCCAACTACTGAGCCTATACGCTGCAACCACGGAAGCTCATGCACCCTGGAGCCTGTGCTCTGCAACAAGAAAGGCCATGGCAATGAGAAGCCCACGCACCACAACAGCGAGTAGCAAGGCAACTAGAGAAAAGCCCACGTAGCAACAGAGACCACAGCACAGCCAAAAACACATAAACAACACATGTGAAAAGGAAAAAAAGGTTGCAGGACACATTTAAACTACTTATTTCTTTTGAACTGGACTAGAATCCAGAGATAGGAGTATCTGCCTAGGTCAGAGAATTTTTCTTTTTTTTTTTTCCTAAAATGAGGAACAATGGTTACCTGCCTGGTAAAGAGTCTGCCTGCAATGCGGGAGACTGGGTTCAATCCTTGGATTGGGAAGATCCCCTGGAGAAGCAAAAGGCTACCCACCCCAGTATTCCAGCCTGGAGAATTCCATGGACTGTATAGTCCAAGCGGTTGCAAAGAGCCTGACAGGACTACTAAGCGACTTTCACTCACTAGCTCATTGGGTATTATGCTATTACTGGACTCTAGAAAATTTAGATGTACACAGTACTCTGGGGATTTATACCTCATACAAGAGTGGATCACAGTGGTACCCACCATGGGATAGCTCTGGCTATCACTGTGAACACGCGGGCCTTCCTCTCCAATTGCAGATGGGGCCACAGGCCCCATCTCTGTGTCAGATGCATCTTCTGAACAGAGGAAAGGCAAATCCCTCACTTATCTTGTGACTCATATAGGCTGTAACATTTCAGTTGGGCAAAACAATTTAATATCTTGCTTCTAATAGCACTAACTGAAGCAGAAAAGAAAAAGGGGAAAGGGGGGAGAGAAAGGAAGATGAAAAGAATTTCCCTAGAAGTAAATTTAATATTTTTTCAAAGCATAAGCGTGATTAAAATGTATTTCTTTATTGTTTGTTCTTGTAGCATGAGTTCACCCACATCACTCTTCAGACATCCTGAAAATGGCATTGGGTTTTGCAAAGAACATGGAAAATTTTAATTCTTGATTAAGAGAGCATTCCTCCTAAGGGCACTGAAGTGTTATGAACAGAAGCATCAGTAAAGCAGTACAGATGCTTCAGCCTTCTTTGAGTACTGTTGCCTGCATCGCTCTCATTTGCATCTTCTTTGGAGACCTATTTCTGTGTACACTGAGGATAGTGGTGTTTGTTTTGCAAAGCATCTCTCCACTTCTGCATCTCACACTTGCTTCTTGACACAGCTTAGATAAGACTTTACAGAAGTGACGTCACTCTCAAGAGACAGATGTTCCAGACTAAAGGAATACTGTCCCCCAATTTACATTTTGTGAGACTCCTTATGTATTTTGATACATTTCATTGCATTTATAACTCAAAGTCAACCCGATTTAAAGTTCACATTAAAACAAATTAGGTAGCTGGGAAACACTGACCACTATGATATAATATTTCAAATGAGTTATCAATAGCCACACCTTTTTAGAGCTTTTATTAGAATAGTGAGAAATTCTGGCTACAGAAATGCATTCTATAGCATATGCGAGACAGCAAAAGAGACACAGACGTATAGAACAGTCTTTTGGACTCTGTGGGAGAGGGAGAGGGTACAAGGAGATCAAATCAGTCAATCCTAAAGGAAATCAACCCTGAATATTCACTGAAAGGACTGATGCTGACGCTCCAATACACTGGCCACCTGACGCGAACAGCTGACTCATTGGAAAAGACCTTGATGTTGGGAAAAATTGAAGGCAAAAGGAGAAGAGGGTGGCAGAGGATGAGATGGTTAGACAACATCATAGACTCAATGGACATGAATTTAAACAAACTCTGGGAGATAGTGAAGGACAAGGAAGCCTGGCCTGCTGCAGTCCATGGGGTCACAAAGAGTTGGACATGACTTAGCAACTGAACAACAACAAAATTGGGTTGGCCAAAAGATTCACCTAGGATATTATGGAAAAAACTGAATGAATCTTTGGGCCAATCCAATACTGCACCAAATACTCTTATTTTAACAAATACAAGAGGCAAAATTGACTCCCTATAAAGCCCTACTTATAAGTACTGAATGCTTACAATTTTATAGCTTCAAATGTTTATGGTGTTCCATTTTTTTTCTTTGCCTTAAACCATTTTTTTCAATTTACTGATGATGTGCTTTATTAAAAACTCAATAATTGAACTTCAGCAGCAGAGATTATTAAATGCTACATTTATGGTCAGGGCATAAAGTTGTTTAAGACCTTTTTGGATAATACTGCCATGAAGAAAATTATTTTTTTATTATTGAAGAATTTTTAAGTTTTTTCAAATAATGTGGTCGTTGGGTCAAATATGACTGTGGGAAATCCTGCTTCTAATAAAGTATTTAAAACCACATTTACTTAATAGAGATAAAGACTTTACCTACTGAATAATACAGACTGTAGCACTTGTTTGCATTTTCACAAATAAACTACGCACTGTGAGAAAAATGTGTACAAAGAAAAATAATATTGAATTATTTAAACAGCCTTCACACTAATATAAATTTAAAGCTTCTTTTCATAGAAACTTAGTTCAGACTTTAGTCACTTTTTTCTTTACTCCTATATTATATAATATGCTATCATTTCATATGTAAATATGTATTAGGCAATCTTATTTCTTAGTGGGGATAAAAACAGAAGAGAATGCAGGACCCTGAGAAGCTTATAGAATGAAATAAGATTATTGAAATGTCAGCATTTCAGATATTCAAGATATGTTCTTAGAGTATTTTGAGTACAAATAAGTAACCCAGGTATTTCTACAGCCTACAGGAGGGGCAGTGTCAGACCCTTTCTACAACTCAAAACAAATATAAATCTATGCCAGAAACATCTGAGAATCTGAAACCCTTTTTTCACATACTTTGTAAGATCCTAGAAATACCCTAAAAATTCCATGATACACTTTACCATCCTAACAGTGCAAAGTGAAAGTCAAGTGTGAGAGAGGAAATCTTTAACCCTTCCTCTGCATTTCATTGTATCTGTCCTTCCACACATACCTTGATTTTTAATTCCTCTGTCAGGTATTTATTCAACAAACATTGAGTATCTCTAATTTCCTAACAGTGAAGATACACGGTAACAGAGATACAGAATAATACACACTCTTGGTCCTTAGGGAGCTTCAATTAAGAGAGTCAACAGATAGGAAAGGGATAATTCTAGCACCACGTGACAAGTGCTAGGATGGATGTGTTTAGAAGGGATTAACGGGCAGAGAAGGCACTTCTCTCATTCAAACTCAAAGAACTAGAGGGTTTTCTGGGGGTTGTAATGCTTTTACTGGGTTTTGTGGAATAAGCACAAATGAAAGAGAGGAACATTTTTTCCACAAATATTCATATGCACTATGTCAAAGAGGGGACTTCCCTGGTGGCTCAGATGGTAAAGCATCTGCACGCAATGCGGGAGACCCAGGGTTCGATCCCTGGGTTGGAAAGATCCCCTGGAGAAGGAAGTGGCATCCCACTCCAGTATTCTTGCCTGGAGAATCCCATAGACAGAGGAGCCCGATAGGCTACAGTCCATGGGGTTGCAAAGAGTCGGACACGACTGAGCGACTTCACTTTCACTTTCATGCCAAGGAGACACAAAAGAATGTGCTGCTTCCAGAGAACTCACTAAGAAGAATGGAAGTTTGGAAAAGACTGGTAGGAGCAAGACTAGAGAGACAACGCAAGATTACAATGGGCCGTGTGCCAGACAGAGTCGAAGCCTCACGATAAAAGCTATGAGACCTGTTAAAGGTTTGCAGTAGAGAAGTGACACAAGCAGACGTTAGTTTTAGAAAGATCACTCTTACAGCACGACAAGAGAATTAGACGGAAGGGTTCCAGATAAGGACTAGGAAACCCGCTAAGACAATTCTGCAGCAACTCAAGCAAAAGCAGCAACAGTAACAGCAGCTAACATTTATGGAGCATGCCTTCTGTGCTGACTTCTGGTCCCAGTGCTTCATTTACATTCGTTCATTCAGTCCCATTCATATCACAACACAAGGCGTGTACTGTTCTTATTTTTATTTCAAAGATAAAAGAAATATACATCGAAGAAGTATTGATATAGTAGGAAACTGAGATGAGACAAATCAAGAAAACTAGTGAAACAGACTAGTGAAACTCAGATCTATTTACATGAAAACTTGAGGAACTTAAGAAAAAGAACTCATTCCTAAGCATATAAAAGTCAAGGTGTACCTTTGGCTTCAGGTAAACAGGATCAATGAACATACTAAGAACTAGTTAGTTGGGAAAATTGCAAGGTACTTATTATTAAACTTTCCTCTGGTCCAGCTCCTAGGGACATATATAAAATGTTTCCATCTTTCTCTTCTTCATAGAACATGAGGGTTCCAGGTAATGACCTTGTTAGTCCCCAAAAAGCAGTGTAGGCAGCAGAGCTGGTGAGAGAAGTAATGGCAGGGATCCATAAAATCCATGCTGGCTATGACAGCCCCACAGAAGACTGTGGAAGGCCCTCGCGATCAGTGAATTAATCTCCCAGCCAGAGGAAGATGGTATTGGGCTCTGCCTGAGTATTATGAACCCACCAAAATAATTGTGAGGGACTGTAACCTTACCCCTGGACCAGATAGTGAATAGAAAGTTAAGTAGAAGAAGAATTCAATAACATAGGCTTTGAAGGACATCACGTCTAGGGTAACTCTAGCATCAAGGATTGGGAGAGGACAATGATACTCTAGGCTGAGAAGCTCAGTCATCCCATATGCACAGGATAGAAGACAAGTACAAAGTACAGTGTCATTTACACATGCTGCTTCTCCAAGTAAGATCCCACAGGTAAGTGGAGGTGTCCAAGTCAGGTGTGAGAGGAGAACATAAGTGAAGACTCTCACTTTCAGAAAAAAAAAAAATCATTGCCAAAGTGTATGAAATATATGAGGTAGTGCCAGGGCCTCCTTCTTCTTCTATTGCCTTGGTGTGCCAGGAGAAGTGTCACACCCACAGCCTGTCCCTGTATTCAAGAGTCTGTCCCCACAGAAACATTGGAGTGGCCCAGGCAAATAACTGTCTTCTATCATTCCAAGTTGGATTCTCAGAAGAGGCACAGAGAAATTTCAAATATTTTACTGGAAGCAGTGTAGCAGAGGCTCAACCTTATGCTTAAGTTCTGTTTGCCTTAGGTGGCAGTCGCACCTGGGTTTGTCCAAAAGACAGGTTGCCGTAATTGGCCAAGAGTCAAATTAAACAAAGAGTCAGGGAATATCATAAGGAAAAAATAATTTAGGAGACCACTAAATCACCAGGTGTGCATTGGCAGTCATAGACAGCAACAGCAGTATCAGAAGCAACCATGACTAGAAATCATGTGACCCCAGTGTACTGGAGATCAGCATTTTAATTTTTAGTTTCCACAGCCTTAATGCAAATGAATAGCAGAAGTCAGAGCAATATTTTTGTAAGGTAACAGGCCCTGGGGACTTCTTTAAGATGATACTGGGATGGGGGCGGTGGTAAATTACTGTTGATCTCAGAAACAATTGAAGATATAAGGTAAAGAGGCTAAATAACAGATCTGAGAGGAGTGATATGTTTTTGAAATACTATGATGCCCACTGGAAAAGTTCTGGAAGATCTTGAGGAAAACTAGAATTACTAAAAATTAGACAGGACTAGGGGTTCTCTTGGTTCAGAAGTAAAGAATCTGCCTGCAATGCAGGAGATGTGAGTTTGATCCCTGAGTCTCAAAGATCCCCTGGTGAATGGCAACCCACTCCAGTATATTTGCTGGGAAGATTCCATGGATGGAGGCGCCTGGTGGGCCACAGTCCATAGGGTGGCAAAGAGTCAGACACTTTGCATGAGCAGGAGACAGGCCTGGAGTCAAAGAAATATTGTTTTATGACTTACCGTGTAGCCTCAGAAATGTATTTTATTTAGGAAGCAAAAACTGTAAGACTGACTGAAGAATAACGGACAGAAAATTTATGAAATAACTTCCACTCTTTTTACTTAGGTTACAGGCAGAAAATGATGGTAATCACCAAGACAACAGAAGGAGCAAATCTGGGGCAGGATAAAGGGGTGTGGCTGGTTTGAGAAATGATAAAGTTAGCTTTTAACTTGACCTCTGCAGATTGTACAAATGGAGATGTTCATCATGCAGTATTAAGAGTCTTGATTTCAGCAGAGTAATCAGTAAGCTCAAACAGAATAAAAACAAAAAGCAATGATTGGATTTGCCAATATATATTTGGTGAATTTAGTGAGAACATTTTCTGTGAAATGGTGGAGGTACAAGCCAGACTTTTTGTGTGTTGAAATGTTACTGCACGGTGAGGAAGTGTAAACTACTTTTCTCACGCTTTTTTTTTTTTTTCAAAATTCTTAACTAAGAAGGAAGAAAGAAAGATAGGACACAGTAAAGGTGAAAAGTATTTCTTGGTTGATTTATTACAAGTAGAATGAAGGAGAACTGGAAAATGAAAGAAATGCTATTTAAAGAAATAGGTACTGACATCAGACAACTTGAATTTGGGGTAGGAATAAAGAGAATTTTCAAAAGTATGAGCCAAAACTCCAAGTCAATTAGGCCACCCTCAGAGTGAGGTTGCTTATGGTAGCACATTTTTTCCCCATATTTCAAGCCTGTTTCTGCCTCGATATTTCTTCTTTCCAAGGAGAAACTGGCATCCCAGTTGACCTTCAGTGTAGAATGGCCTCTGCACCTTGTTGCTTAAGTGAACTTCAGCACAGAGATTGGGAAAAGCTTTGGTGGTATATTTTGTCTCAGATATCTAGAAACCTGGTGACTGCTAGATGGCAGGAAGCAAGGGAATGACAATCCATAAACATGCCATACATCATCACAAGAGCAGTACTGAGATGGAAAGAGACTCGGTGAGCCCCATGCGACAGATGCTGCCTGTGCCTCTTCCTTTACCTCTGGGCCCACTTCAGAGCTCTGACAGTGGAAATATACAATTTTCAGCCTGCTGACAACTTTATACCTCTAGGACCAACATATCTCCTCTTATCCTGTTCAGCTGCAAAGAGGCATTTCCTAGAGGTATGGGGGAGCTAATGAGCCTAGCAGAGGAATCCTCAAAGAAAAAAGACACTAATAAATGCACAGATTCCTTGGCCTGATTGTTGGTCTCTGTGGCTGGCTTCTCAGAAGATCCCCAGTGGGCTCCAGCCTCTGTTGCCCACATGGATAATCCATTCATTACAGCACCCTTTATTGGCTTTTCTTATTTTTTCTTCACTTAATTTTTCCCAGGTCCTTCCTTGGGCATTCTGGGATCTTCTAAGTAAAGTCTTTGCCCCCAAAGAGGTTTTTTTGGGGGCAAACTCAGGTGAAAAAAATCTGGTAAGTTATCATCTGAGAATCATTGGAAATATGGGGCAGGGAGACTTATGAACAAAGATTGAATATCATAATTTTAGTCATGTTACTCAAATCTCCTCAAATCTATCTGTAAGGTTATATTAACGCTGGTATTTGCATCCCAATATTTAAACCTCACTAGCTCTTAGAGCTTCTAGAATATTTCTTGAAAGTCCAGAAGTAGGACTTTATGTTTGCCTCCAAATCTCTCAGGGAGGTCACCATCTGAAGCCTCTGCCTTTACCACCATACTGGGCTCTACTTCCCTGAGCTGAATTCTCTCTACTTGCCCCATCATGGATGCTTGCAATCATGATGCTGATTCTTCTCTGTAGCCTTTGTTTGTTTACCTGTGTTTTCTTTCAATTTTTATTTTATATTACAGTTGATCTACATTAGTGTGTTAGTTTCAAGCATATAGCAAAGTGAATTAGTTATACATATATATGTACACATTTTTCAGATCCTTTTTTTTTTCTCATGTAGGTTATTACAGAGTATTGAATGGAGTACCCTGTGCTATATAGTAGGTCCTTGTTGATTATCTATTTATACATAATGGTGTGTATGTTAATCCCAAACACCTGATTTATCTCTCCCCCTATCTTTCCTCTTTGGTAACCATAAATTTGTTTTCAAAGTCTGAGTCCATAGCCTCTTCAAATTAGGAAGTTACACTCAATGTAAGGTTCCAAAACAGGCTTTTGTGAACATTAGCTGGCTATAGAAGAACTACCAATAGCCAAACCAGTTTAAATACGTGGTTCTTCCTCTCCTCTACCTCAACGCATAGAGATACCAGTATTAGAGCATCTAGATGTAAAAAGGCATCCACATCATAATCATTTTGCAATATACATGTATCAGTGTATCACACTGTACATCTTAAACAATGTTATATGTCAACCATACTTCAATAAAGCTAAGGAAAAAAAGGTGTCTACACCAACTGTCACATTAAACCCAAAACTATGAGGCCATGTTGTCAAACCTGCTGAAATGCAAATGAATTTTAGGAATTCTGTTTAATGGAGCTACTCATCTCCAACTGAAGCCTAACTTAATGACCACATATCTATACCTCCAATCTAGCACACAGGTGAACATATATACATACTTGCACACATACACACGTGCACAAATACATACAAACTCACATGCACACATGATTCAAGGTTTTCTTTTGGAGAGTTGCATTGCCATTACATTTTTTCTGTCAAGTTTCTCAACATCCAAAATTCATGTATATAAATATTTCTCTGAAGCAAAGACGGTCACCCATTTTAAAATACCAGTCATATCTCAAAGTTTTGGCAGAGTCCCTATTAAAATGAGAAGGGATAAGACAGAAGGAGAGAAAGAAGAGGGAAACAGGAAAAATTTTAATGTAAGAAAGCTAGAAAGAAAGAAAGAAATCAAAAGCCCGAAATATGGGAAATGGTTAAATAAACTATGGAATTACTCATGCTGTAGACTCTTGAAATGTGTTTAAAATGATGTCTATAAACAGTTTATAGATGCACATGAAACGATCATTATAATCTTAAATTTAAGAAAAAACAAGATAAAAATACAGGATAATTACAACTACATTGAATAAAGGCCTGGGGGAAAAAAAAACAAAAAGATATTAGCACTAACTTTTCAATTACCTTTGGCTTATGGAAACATTCATTTTCCCAACTTTGGGTTTTTTTCCCTAAAGCTGTCAGTTTTACAAACTATATATGTATGCATGTATGTAACATGTATACACACAGTTGTATGCTTGCAAATATGTATATGCATAATCAGCAAGTATATACATCACGCCTGTTTTTGCTAGAGAGAGACTGGGAACCGACATCCCTTCACATTTAAGCCCTGTGTCAGCACGTTGATACAGTATACTCCCAGGTGCTATTCTTCATTTCCTGTTTTAGTACTGTGCTCTTAGATCCAAGTTTCCACTTCATTTAGAGATTTGCTAAGATACACACACAACCAGGCTGTGATGGTAGTTTGCACGGGCCGCTTTTAATTCCACAACTCTTTGCCCTGTCATCACAGCAGGAACAAGGTAAAAAAGTTAGGCCAAGACCTAATCTCCTATTTCCAAACTAAAAACGGTAAACCAGGATTGAGCAACAATATTTAATATTGCTCTCCTACCAAGCAATATTAAAGTTCCAAGGCAGGGCTTCCCTGGTGGCCCAGCGGTAAAGAATCTGCTTGCCAATGCAGGAGACCTGCCAATGCAATCAGATGCCTGGTCCAGGAAGATTCCACACGCAGCAGAGCAACGAATCCCATGCGCCGCAGCTATTGAGTCTGCACCCTAGGCCCCGGAACCCCAACTACTGAGCCTATACGCTGCAACCGCGGAAGCTCATGCACCCTGGAGCCTGTGCTCTGCAACGAGAAAGGCCATGGCAATGAGAAGCCCACGCACCGCAACAGCGAGTAGCAAGGCAACTAGAGAAAAGCCCACGTAGCAACAGAGACCACAGCACAGCCAAAAACACATAAACAACACATGTGAAAAGGAAAAAAAGGTTGCAGGACACATTTAAACTACTTATTTCTTTTGAACTGGACTAGAATCCAGAGATAGGAGTATCTGCCTAGGTCAGAGAATTTTTCTTTTTTTTTTTTTCTAAAATGAGGAACAATGGTTACCTGCCTGGTAAAGAGTCTGCCTGCAGTGCGGGAGACTGGGTTCAGTCCTTGGATTGGGAAGATCCCCTGGAGAACCAAAAGGCTACCTACCCCAGTATTCCAGCCTGGAGAATTCCATGGACTGTATAGTCCAAGTGGTTGCAAAGAGCCNTCTAAAATGAGGAACAATGGTTACCTGCCTGGTAAAGAGTCTGCCTGCAGTGCGGGAGACTGGGTTCAGTCCTTGGATTGGGAAGATCCCCTGGAGAACCAAAAGGCTACCTACCCCAGTATTCCAGCCTGGAGAATTCCATGGACTGTATAGTCCAAGTGGTTGCAAAGAGCTGGACAGGACTAAGCGACTTTCACTCACTCACTCATTGGGTATTATGCTATTACTGGACTCTAGAAAATTTAGATGTACACAGTACTCTGGGGATTTATGCCTCATACAAGAGTGGATCACAGTGGTACCCACCATGGGATAGCTCTGGCTATCACTGTGAACACGCAGGCCTCGTCTCCAATTGCAGATGGGGCCACAAGCCCCATCTCTGTGTCAGATGCATCTTCTGAACAGAGGAAAGGCAAATCCCTCACTTATCTTGTGACTCATATAGGCTGTAACATTTCAGTTGGGCAAAAAAATTTGATATCTTGCTTCTAATAGTACTAAATGAAGCAGAAAAGAAAAAGGGGGAAAGGGGGAGAGAAAGGAAGATGAAAAGAATTTCTCTAGAAGTAAATTTAATATTTTTTCAAAGCATAAGAGTGATTAAAATGTATTTCTTTATCGTTTGTTCTTGAAGCATGAGTTCACCCACATCACTCTTCAGACATCCTGAAAATGGCATTGGGTTTTGCAAAGAACATGGAAAATTTTAATTCTTGATTAAGAGAGCATTCCTCCTAAGGGCACTGAAGTGTTATGAACAGAGGCATCAGAAAAGCAGTACAGATGCTTCAGCCTTCTTTGAGTACTGTTGCCTGCATCGCTCTCATTTGCATCTTCTTTGGAGACCTATTTCTGTGTACACTGAGGATAGTGGTGTTTGTTTTGCAAAGCATCTCTCCACTTCTGCTTCTCACACTTGCTTCTTGACACAGCTTAGATAAGACTTTACAGAAGTGACGTCACTCTCAAGAGACAGATGTTCCAGACTAAAGGAATACTGTCCCCCAATTTACATTTTGTGAGACTCCTTATGTATTTTGATACATTTCATTGCATTTATAACTCAAAGTCAACCCGATTTAAAGTTCACATTAAAACAAATTAGGTAGCTGGGAAACACTGACCACTATGATATAATATTTCAAATGAGTTATCAATAGCCACACCTTTTTAGACCTTTTATTAGAATAGTGAGAAATTCTGGCTACAGAAATGCATTCTATAGCATATGCGAGACAGCAAAAGAGACACAGACGTATAGAACAGTCTTTTGGACTCTGTGGGAGAGGGAGAGGGTGGGATGATTTGGGAGAATGGCGTTGAAACATGTATAATATCATATATGAAACGAATCGCCAGTCCAGGTTCGATGCATGATACTGGATGCTTGGGGCTGGTGCACTGAGACGACCCAGAGGGATGTACGGGGAGGGACGAAGGAGGGGGGTTCAGGATGGGGAACACGTGTATACCTATGACGGATTCATGTTGATGTGTGGCAAAACCAATACAATATTGTAAAGTAATTAACCTCCAATTAAAATAAATTTATTTAAAAAAAAAGAAATATAATATCCCCATGGACTAAAATAAGGCAAATTTGTGAGGAAAAGATCTCTTCCAATGCTTGCAAAATGATGGCTAGCTCAAGGCTGAAACATAAATTTTAAAAAGATAGTATATTTAAGTGGGCAGGAATCCATGGTGGTCCATAAAATGTACTGACACAAAGGAATACAGAACTTACAGATCAAATGAGAGGGATAAAACTTATAAGGAGGAAAGGGAATAAAGTGAGGGAAAGGACATATGAAATTCACAGAAATGTTCACAATCATAGAAGCTAAATGGCAAACGGTAAATCTAGGCTGTGTTTCTAAGCACACTGCTGTCAGTGTTCAAACATGTCTTAAGACTGTTGCTCCAATCCCCCTTTGACTAATATCACTAAATTTCTTCTAATTATAGCCCTTACCACCCCAGCTAAATAATTTATGTGTCTCTCTCTTTAGGGTTAACATTCTCCATGTGATTGTAAACATTCCCACCCTCTTAGTCACCCCTTACCAAGCTATTGAATTCTTTTAATCATCTCTTCTAGCAGTGATCCTGGCAGTTCCCTAACCACTATTATCACTCTTCTCTGTACTTCTTCTATTTTGACTATAATTTTCTGGTAATGAGATCCCCAAATAGAAGTATTATTTATTATTCCAATTGTGATTGTGTTTCTGCCCTGTGAAGAGGTACAGCTCCCTTCTGCTACTTAATGGGATGCTTCCATAGACAGCTTTAAAATCATAATACTGTTCCTGTGTACCATCACATTTCAACCTCATTTCCCATTTGTTTTTTCTCTCTTACCATAGATCTTTTTGACAACACTATTTCCAGGTTATTCTTTCCCTCTGAGGATCTTGTTTTTAATTATTTTTTCAGCACATCTGAGTCTCCTTCCTTTCCACACAGGATTCATTTTCTTTGTCCAAAATTATTTTTTCATAAGAATACCATGCTCAGATGTATTTTGTACTCAGAAATGCACACTCCTGAAGACTGTATCTAATGATATAATACCATCTCACCACTTCTGTTTAAAGCCAAACATAACTATAAAGGCTTTAAGTGGTCTCTGACCCTTCCCAATTTCCATTTGAAAGTTTCTTCCTTAATGAGGAAAACCATTCAGATGAATAAACAAACAACAAATCAAGATATTACAGAATACAAGGCTCAAGAGCAAACATTTATGCTTATTGGTTTGCAAACTGAAGCTCATATAAAGGGGCAGGAAGAGACCAAAGCAAGAGGCAGGCCACTTCAAACTGGCAGATGACAGTTTTAATAAGCAAGGGAATTTACGTACAGTGCTTGCCTGGGGGCTGGGGGTGGAGGCAGGGAGATGAGTAGCTCTCTGCATACACCAGCCAGAATCTTAACACTTTACATAGAGACCTTAACTGGGTTCAAGTACATACACCTTCCAGATATGGGAACAATACATTGTTCTCTCAAGGCAGAGTCCTTGGAAGAACTCCCACTGTGGGAACAGTGAGCAAAGGTGTACATTCTAAGGACAGGGGAGGAAGTGAAAAGCCTCTGACTACCTGGGTCTAGTTTGTGGGTCAACCATGGTGGGCTGTGTCCTCCCCATGACCTCCTACCATGCTCCACCCTCTCAAGACCCAGTTCTTGGCCCTTACAACCTCATGCGCACCCCTCATCCACAGTGTGCCTTGAGTGACCAGCAAAGGGTTTTGCTAGCATGGAGGCATTTCATCTGATGGCATTCTGGCTGCACTGGATACCACAGCAGTAATATAGGTGATTGCGAGAGAAAACACAGATCAAGATAATGATTCCCAAAATAAGTAACTTTTTTTTTCCCCTACCAAGAGCACTGATTTATGAAGTCTCTTAGACTGGGGTTCTGACCCTTCAGAGCATTCACTTATGGGATTTAATAAAGACTATGTATCAGTTATGAGCTACAATATTCTGGATAATAGCACAGGTGCCTCCTTTTAAGGGAGTGATAATGTCCAAGGCCATCCAATTTTGAAAGACAGCTTTTCTCATTAGAGACATTTTAGTGTTCAGTAAAGATAGGTTTTGCCAGCTATCATTAAAAGCTTGCTGGGTGAATTTAGTAAAGGCTTCTATATATGCTACACTGTCCTCCAGGCCAATGAAGGGGAAAAAGACAGCAGCCAAATGATTATACCAGTGGGAAACAGAACATGCCCATCTGGCCTTGAGGTGGGCAGCTTTAGGAACTTGCCCAGGCATTATACACACACACATTGTCCAGGGGAGGCAGCACTGTCAGCCACGAGGTGATGGACTCACGGACAGGATATGCCAGAGCAGGATTTCCACTTCTTCCTCCTTTCAGTGGTGCCTGTTCTTTTCCAGCAGGTCTGACTTGCAGGAAAGCAATCCCAGTGGAGACTGAGTAGCTCCCCCTAACCCAGGAGTGAAAGTAATGCACCTCTCCTGGCGAAACAGCCCATTCAAGTGTTCAGTATAGAATGCCTTTTCCAGGCATGACTCAGTGTTCTCAGCAGCACAGCAGGCTGATCCACCGTTAGCACTGGGGCAATGGCTCTCTTGTGACTTTACAAAGCAATCCCAATGGAGACTGAGTAGCTCCCCCTAACCCAGGAGTGAAAGTAATGCACCTCTCCTGGCAAAACAGCCCATTCAAGTGTTCAGTATATAATGCCTTTTCCAGGCATGACTCAGTGTTCTCAGCAGCACAGTAGGCTGATCCACCGTTAGCACTGGGGCAATGGCTCTCTTGTGACTTTCGTATCTTTAAGGTGTTGGTTATCTTGGCAGTGGTTCCCAGTCTGGCATATAGGGTAACAGACCGTAATGGTAGATCATTCTCAAACCAGTCAATCCTAAAGTAAAGCAACCCTGGATATTCTTTGGAAGGACTGATGCAGAAGCTGAAGCTCCGGTACTTTGGCCACCTAGTGCAATGAGCCAGCTCAGTGGACTCATTCCCTGATGCTGGGAAAGATTGAGGGCAGGTGGAGAAGTGGGGACAGAGGGAGATGGTTGGATGGCATCACTGACTCAATGGACATGAGTCTGAGCAAACTCCAGGAAATAGTGAAGGACAGGGAAGCCAGGCATGCTGCAGTCCTTGGGGTAGCAAAGAATCGGACACAACTGAGTGACAATAACAATTCAAATGTATTAAAGCCTAAGACAGTACCTTAGTATACTTGGCTAAGGTTATTTTACCTGTTAGTAATATAATCTGCTGCTTTAATATTTTATTCTTCCTTTCTACCAACTTTTGTGCTTAAAATTTAGAGGAGAGAAAGAAGTCAATTTAAGGTCATGTTTTTGTTTTTGTTTTGCCCAGTCTTGCATATCATGACCTTTGAAATGGGAGCCCCAGTCACTATCTGTTAGACGGGGGTATGGTACTTAGTTTCTCTAATCCCCTAATGGCGGCAGCCTCGTTTGCATGGTTACAACGGAGGAGGCTGATTAAACCAGATGCAGTGTCCCACAAACTAAGCATATTTAGAACACTCACTCAGAGGGAGGGGGCCAATTTAATCAACTGGCCAAAAGTAAATGTGGCCCGCCCCAGGGCTTTCAAACTCAGGGGAGTAGATTGCCTATCTAATTCCCAACTCCGGATTTCCTGGACTCCATGTGCCCATGGAGATCCTCCTGATTGGGCCCAGCCTCCCTGCAGACTGGAATATCCAATGTAAAAGAAAGTAAGTTCTCTGAACACCCTTTCTGCTATGCAGGTGCTGCCTGGAGGCAGGTGTGTGGTGATGTAGCTCATTTTCTCCGAATCCTGGCTGCTGAGAGAAACCCCAATGCCCCCTCCCTTGGTGTGCACTGCCATGCCTGGATTTGCTCCCTGGCCTTTTGCGGGAACTTGGCAGCTCTGACAATAAGCTCCACAGGAATATATTCTTTCAGCAGAAATGTTTTCTGAACTGGGGGCCGCCCCATTGGCTGGGGCTGTCGCTGCTATGTTTTTGCTTTTCTTTTTATTAGGAGTTGGACTGATGGGGCCTCCCATATGCTTCACTATCATCACCATAACATCTTTCTCTTTATTCTCCTCACTATCCCAGCAACTCCACCTCTTAGCATCCCAATCAGGTTTCATCAGAAGCACTCAGATCTTAATCCGCAGCAGTTTATGCCTTCCTAGCTTTGCATACAGCATACTAAAGTCTCCAACTTACTACTCTACTCTCCCACCTTGTCCTCCAGCCCTGAAGCTAGCAAAGCAGCTACCATCATGTCTTGCTGTAACCTCAGTTCCTCTTCAAACTTTTTAACCTGAGCTTTGGCCTCTAGTTTGGCATCAGTGACCACATGAACTGCTCACAGTGGAGGCCAGCCTGTTGCAGCAGCCATCCATTTCCCTTCTTTGCCACAGTGTGCTCTGCACAGCTCCTCAAATGAGCACATTAGAGCACCGGGTGTTTGGGGGGCATCCCTACACACATAGAGGACCATAAGCATCTAACATATGGGTCATTCCCAACATAGAAGCCGAAGTCCAGCTCAGGACTTTCTCCCCCCAGTGCTTCTTTCCCAAGGCCCTTCCTTCAGTGTCCTGGCTGACTTGTCAACTGTTGGTTCACAAACTGGGAGGGAGAAACCAAAGAAAGAGGCAGATCATTTCAGACAGGCTTCGAGCAAAGAAACTTAACAGACTCGTGTTGGGCAACTGCAAGATGAGATTTCCGGGGGTGGTCCTAAGATGGTGGAGGAATAGGATGGGGAGACCACTTTCTCCCCAACAAATTCATCAAAAGAACATTTAAACACTGAGTAAATTCCACAAAACAACTTTTGAATGCCAGCAGAGGACATCAGGCACCCAGAAAAGCAGCTCATTGTCTTCAAAAAGAGGTAGGAAAAATATAAAAGACCAAAAAAAGAGACAGAAGAGGTAGGCAGGGAGCTCCGTCCCGGAAGAGAGTCTTAAAAAGAGAGACGTTTCCAAACATCAGGAAACACTCTCACTGCCAAGTCTGTGGCGAGCCTTGGAAGCACAGAGGGCAACATAACCCGGAGGAAAAATAAATAAATAAGTAAAACCCACAGATTATGAGCCCAACGGTAACTCCGGAAATGGAGAAGCAGCACAGACGCCTGCATCTGCCACTAGCAAGGGGGGGCTGGGCAGGGAGGCACGGGGTGCATTGCTTTTTAAGGATCAGGCCCGAATGCCCCGAGGGTAACCAGAGCAAACTAACTTGGGCTAGCAAACCAGACTGTGGGATAGCTACCACACGAAAAGCTCTAACAGAAGACACCGCCAGGACCGGGCACAGAACAAAGGACAGAACAGAATTAGCCTGCTGCACACCATCCCCCTCCAGTGACAGGTAGCCAGAACTGGAAGGGCCAGAGGGGGCAATCGTAGCTCCAGAGAGACATTATCTACCAAACTGCAAACAGGCTTCTTTGCTAACTAAGACTTCTTGGGATTCTGGACAGTCATCATCCACCTGAGAAGATGCGCCAATTGTACACCCAGAAAACTGAGCAGCAGGGATGGGAAAGGTGCTAAGTCACAGCGACCATGCTCACCAAACACCTGAGCTACTCAGACCTGGGGGGAAGGGCACAAAACGCAGGCCCAACCAAGTCTGCGCCTCTGAGGACTACCTGAGTGCCTAAACCTGAGTGGCTTAGACCTGGGAGATGCATGCAGCCCAGGGCTAGCCTCAGACGGTTCCCAGCAGAGCAACCTAGAGCCTGAGCTGTGTGTGCCATGAGCAGGGGCAGACCCAGGGTGGCTGAGACACTGCGACCACACGCCAGTGTTATTTGCAGCGTCCCTTCTTCCCCACAGAGCGACTGAACAAGTGAGCCTAAAAACAGTGTCCACCACCATGCCCCTTGTGTCAGGGCGGAAGTCAGACACTGAAGAGACCAGCAAACAGGAGAAGCTAGAACAGAGGGAACCACCTTGGAAATGACAGGTGCCATAGGTAAAAACCCTGTCGTTCGTACTGACTACATAGAAGGGGCCTATAGATCTTGAGAAATACAAGCTGGACCAAGGAACTATCTGAAAATGAACACAGTGTCCACCACCATGCCCCTTGTGTCAGGGCGGAAGTCAGACACTGAAGAGACCAGCAAACAGGAGAAGCTAGAACAGAGGGAACCACCTTGGAAATGACAGGTGCCATAGGTAAAAACCCTGTCGTTCGTACTGACTACATAGAAGGGGCCTATAGATCTTGAGAAATACAAGCTGGACCAAGGAACTATCTGAAAATGAACTGACCCCACACTCCCCACAACACCACCAGAGAAAGTCCTAGATATATCTTTACTATTTTACAATCACTCTTTTCTTTACTTTTTCTTTTTTAACTTTTTCTAATTTTTANGAAGCTAGAATGACATTTTTAAAATACAGAACACATCACATTACTTCCCTATATAAAAGTATTCAATGGATTCCTGCTTCTTTCATCATAGACTAACTGGAACCAGGCTAAGCTTCCCACCATAAACAGACAAAATACTGCTCAAAAAAAGATAAAACAACCATGTTTAGACAATGGACAATTTTGTACAGTGAATACAAAATTGAAATTTGTAAGAGAAAGCCACAAATGTCTTCTCTGTAGGAAGGTACTTTCTAAACAAGGAAACAGTCATATAGGGTTGAAGAGATAAAGATTGTAATTTGAGGAGATAGACATTCACATTGTAGGGCAAGTTTCTAGAACAGTGGGATATACCCAGCAAAGGGCTCCAGAAATCTGCTTAGGGTTGCTTTTAAACCTAGTGTTAAATATTCATGCATGCACAGGATAAAATTTAACAAGACTGAACAAGCAGCAACAGAAGTCATAGGCTGAACAGATCCTAGAATTCCCACAGAGCCAGGAGACATGAGTTTCCATCAAAATTTCCATTAGCTGTAATATAGCTTCTATTAACTCTTGAGGTAAAGATACAGAAGATCCATGTCTTCACAGTAGGACTAAATTATCTCTGGACCAAAGCCTATTTAAAACATACCCTAAAACTCTTAAAATAAGCCCAAGTTAATGAAACTTTTTGCACACAACATGTCTGTCAGAACAAAATACAACATTCTTTAAAAGAAAACACAACATCCACCAATCAGCAATGTAACATTCACAAAGTATAAAACTGCTAGGCATGAAGAAAAGCAAGAAAACTGAAAAGTGAGATTCATAATTAGAAATCAATATAATCAGAGCCAGAAATAAGAGAAATGATGGAATTTAAACAAAATTTTGAACAAAAAATGAAGTGGAAGATACAAAGAATTCTAGATATTAAAAATGTGATATCTGAAATTTAAAAAATTATTGAATGGCACTAACAGCCAATTAAGCATTACAGAAACACTTAACAGTGAACTTGAAGATCTAGTGAAGAAAATTTTCCAAAATGAAGCAGGGAATAAATACAGAAAATGAAACAGAGTCAATTCAGGTGAAAGTCCCAATATTTAAAGAGAGGATACCAGGAAAGAAAAAATATATTTGAAGACATAATGACTGAAATATTTCAAATTCCATAAAAATTATATATTCTCAGATTTCAAAGACCAAACAAACCCAACCAGGATGAACACAAAGAAAACTACAGAAAATACCATAATTATTTTACTGGGAACCAGTGATAAAAAGAAAGTATCCACTTAAAGCATCCAGAGGAAAAAGACATATAAGAGGAACAAGGCAATAATATTCACACACTTCATGCTAGAAAAAAACAAAAACACAAAAAAAGCCAGAAAACATATTTAAAGGACTAAATGAAAAATCTATCAACCTANATGTTGATGTATGGCAAAACCAATACAGTATTGTAAAGTAAAATAAAAATTAAAAAAAAAAGAGTAGATTTCCATATCCACCAGTCAGAATCTAAAGGTTATATAGTGGTGGCTATAATTGGGCTCAGTCACATACGCAATCCAGAGGTCTGCTCAAACTTTACTCTTTCAAGGCTACACCCTTGGAATAGCTTTCAGAGTGGGAATGATGGGTAGAATGTAGAATGTGGGTTCAAGGGCAGGAGAAGGGATAAGGTACCTTCAATTGCCCAGGTTAAACTTGCAGGTCAACCATTGGTTACATCTTTTCAATGTTCATATTTGGAAGTATGCTTCCCTCCCTCAGCAATGCTTCATACTTGGAAGGTAAGTAATCACTACTTCATAAGGAAGGGCAATCTTTTATCTCCCTTTTATTTACAAAATGTTTCACAAAAGAAATGGAATTGTAAAGACTCTGAATAAACAAAAAGGCATATATGTATATGATAACAGCAATTTTTAAATAATCATAAAGCAATATAGAGGAATGCTAATGTTTCCTTAAAATCTACATGAAGTAAAGCGACATAAAAGTCACAGAAATCCAATTTCCAACTCTATGCATAACTGAATGTAAACCTTTGCTGAGCTAACCTTTGAGTCTTAGTTTCCTCATGGATACAATGGATATAATAGGACTACCTTTACATGATATTGTGGAGAACAGGAAATAATGCAGATAAAGTCATTTTTACCATGCCTAGCATACATCAGTCAAGTATCATGTTTGATTAATTTTAAAAATATTTGCTGCATTGTCACTCATATCATCACTGGCTTTTGTTATTATGATCTACTAAGATGATTCTAGGATAGCTAATTCTGAAGTCTTCATTTGCTCTATTACTTTGTTTCAAATGTTTTTCTAAAGCCACAACTTTAGAAGCAAAAATTTGAAGTTAAAAAGCTTTGGATTGTACTTGTAGCCTCTAGTTTATATCAACTAACATCAGATTATATCTAAGTATATGTTATACAATGTCATGTTATGTATCTTTTTACCAGAAAAAATTCCTACTTAATGCCAAAGGGTCATGTTTAAATTATTTAATTTGTATCCTGGAAGACATTGATAGTATATGCATATCTCACACTAACAATTTCTAATTGCTCATATCCTTTCAATTCATGTCTATAGTTCAGAAAATCTTAAATATAACACTACTTATTTTTCCAATTGTATCCATGTGATCTTGGGTAAACAAGTTCATTTATCTTAGCCTATGGAATACAAAGATATAAAGATATCTATCTATAAAGATAGATAGGTAGACAGGCAGACAAGAACTGATCCTATAACAAACATTCATTAAATGGTACCAATACTGAGTTTTTCATTTAAGCTTTCTATGGCATAATCTGGGTCACCTATGTTTTAAAAATAAAGCATCATCTGATGATTTTTGTCTTTCACACACTCTCATGCCTGTACATATTCATTTTGATTCCCACTGTCATCTTTCATCTGGACCCTCATTCCCAAATGTCTAAGTGATGATATCAACAGGCTCCCATCTGTTCTCTAGGCCTCCAGCCTCTTTCTCATCAAATCAAATTCCTGCCAAAGTAATTCTTCTAAAATATTTTATACCACGTAACCCTACTTAAAACATTTGCTAGCTTCCCTTTGCCCAGAGCAAAATTTACAAGATACGTTGCACAGAATACTCACCCCATAAGATGCTGCTAAGAAAACAGGTTCTGAGAACATATTGGAAAACACAGCACACTTTTCTTCTACTTGAAAAGTCACAGTGAAAATCAGTATAACAAAGCCTCCAAAAATATTAACTCCTTACCTTCCAAAACTGTTGACATCAGGTTCCATCTTTATATAAGGCCTCTAGCTTGCATATCCAATTGGCATTTCTGACAGGCTAAGATTAATTTGTCCTGAAAAAGAACTCTTGACTCTCCTACTTTTCTTAAACTTTCTCCTACTCATACATCTCCCCACTCTCCCAGTTACCCTTGACAAGAACTTAAGCATCATTTTTGATTCCTCTCCTATTCCTCCCTAACACATTCAAAGCATCAGCAAACTATCAGTCTCCTCTCATGAATACATCCTAAAACCAACCAATTACTTCTTACAGAATAGGCTGAAAACATGGAAGCCCAAACAATCACCTCACTCTTGCACAACTAGGCAAGCCTTCCCAAGTGGTGCTAATGGTAAAGAACCTGCCTATCAATGAAGGAGATGTAAGAGATGCTGGTTTGATCCTTAGGTGGGAAAGATCCCCTGGAGGAGGGCATGGCAACCAACTCCAGTGTTCTTCCCTGGAGAATCCCATGGACAGAAGAGCCTGGCAGTCTACGGTCCATCCACAGGGTTTCACAGACAGGCAAACTGAAGTGACTTAGTATGCACGGACCTATGCATGAGCCTTCTAAAGGATCTCTCTGCATCCATTCTGATCCTCAAAACTCTGATCTCCACCATGAAGCTAGAATGACATTTTTAAAATACAGAACACATCACATTACTTCCCTATATAAAAGTATTCAATGGATTCCTGCTTCTTTCATCATAGACTAACTGGAACCAGGCTAAGCTTCCCACCATAAACAGACAAAATACTGCTCAAAAAAAGATAAAACAACCATGTTTAGACAATGGACAATTTTGTACAGTGAATACAAAATTGAAATTTGTAAGAGAAAGCCACAAATGTCTTCTCTGTAGGAAGGTACTTTCTAAACAAGGAAACAGTCATATAGGGTTGAAGAGATAAAGATTGTAATTTGAGGAGATAGACATTCACATTGTAGGGCAAGTTTCTAGAACAGTGGGATATACCCAGCAAAGGGCTCCAGAAATCTGCGTAGGGTTGCTTTTAAACCTAGTGTTAAATATTCATGCATGCACAGGATAAAATTTAACAAGACTGAACAAGCAGCAACAGAAGTCATAGGCTGAACAGATCCTAGAATTCCCACAGAGCCAGGAGACATGAGTTTCCATCAAAATTTCCATTAGCTGTAATATAGCTTCTATTAACTCTTGAGGTAAAGATACAGAAGATCCATGTCTTCACAGTAGGACTAAATTATCTCTGGACCAAAGCCTATTTAAAACATACCCTAAAACTCTTAAAATAAGCCCAAGTTAATGAAACTTTTTGCACACAACATGTCTGTCAGAACAAAATACAACATTCTTTAAAAGAAAACACAACATCCACCAATCAGCAATGTAACATTCACAAAGTATAAAACTGCTAGGCATGAAGAAAAGCAAGAAAACTGAAAAGTGAGATTCATAATTAGAAATCAATATAATCAGAGCCAGAAATAAGAGAAATGATGGAATTTAAACAAAATTTTGAACAAAAAATGAAGTGGAAGATACAAAGAATTCTAGATATTAAAAATGTGATATCTGAAATTTAAAAAATTATTGAATGGCACTAACAGCCAATTAAGCATTACAGAAACACTTAACAGTGAACTTGAAGATCTAGTGAAGAAAATTTTCCAAAATGAAGCAGGGAATAAATACAGAAAATGAAACAGAGTCAATTCAGGTGAAAGTCCCAATATTTAAAGAGAGGATACCAGGAAAGAAAAAATATATTTGAAGACATAATGACTGAAATATTTCAAATTCCATAAAAATTATATATTCTCAGATTTCAAAGACCAAACAAACCCAACCAGGATGAACACAAAGAAAACTACAGAAAATACCATAATTATTTTACTGGGAACCAGTGATAAAAAGAAAGTATCCACTTAAAGCATCCAGAGGAAAAAGACATATAAGAGGAACAAGGCAATAATATTCACACACTTCATGCTAGAAAAAAACAAAAACACAAAAAAAGCCAGAAAACATATTTAAAGGACTAAATGAAAAATCTATCAACCTACAATTCAAAACAAAATCCTTCAAAAATCTTTCAGAAAAACAAAAGAGAATTTATCTCTAATAGATCTGTACTATCAGTCAGTTCAGTCACTCAGTTGTGTCCGACTCTTTGCGACCCCATAGACTGCAGCACGCCAGGCTTCCCTGTCCATCACCAACTCCCAAAGTTTACTCAAACTCATGTCCATTGAGTTGGTGATGCCATCCAACCATCTCATCCTCTGTCATCCCCTCCTCCTTCTGCTTTCAGTCTTTCCCAGTGAGTCAGTTCTTCGCATCAGGTGGCCAAAGTATTGGAGTTTCAGTTTCAGCATCAGTCCTTCCAATGAATATTCAGGACCGATTTCCTTTAGGATGGACTGGTTGGATTTCCTTGCAGTCCAAAGGACTCTCAAGAGTCTTCTCCAATACCACAGTATTCTGTGGCACTCAGCTTTCTTTATAGTCCATATCCATACATGACTACTGGAAAAACCTTAGCTTTGACTAGACGGACCTTTGTTGGTAATGTCTCTGCTTTTTAATATGCTGTCTAGGTCTGTCATAGCTTTTCTTCCAAGGAGCAAGCATCTTTTAATTTCATGGCTGCAGTCACCATCTGCAGTGATTTGGGAGCCAAAAAATAAATAAATAAAGTCTGTCACTGTTTCCATTGTTTCCCCATCTATTTCCCATGGAGTGATGGGGCTGGATGTCATGATCTTAGCTTTCTGAATGTTGAGCTTTAAGCCAACATTTTCACTCTCCACTTTCACTTTCATCAAGAGGCTCTTTAGTTTTTCTTTGCTTTCTGCCATAGGGTGGTATCATCTGTGTATCTGAGGTTGTTGATATTTCTCCCAGCAATCTTGATTCCAGCTTGTGCTTCATCTAGCCTGGCGTTTTACATGATATACTCTATATGTAAGTTAAATAAGTAGGGTGACAATATACAACCTTGACATACTCCTTTCCTGATTTGGAACCAGTCTGTTGTTTCATGTCCAGTTTTAACTGTTGCTTCTTGACCTGCATACAGAATTCTCAGGAGGCAGGTCAGATGGTCTGATATTCCCATCTCTTTAAGAATTTTCCACAGTTTCTTGTGATCCACACAGTCAAAGGCTTTGGTGTAGTCAATAAAGCAAAAGTAGATATTTTTCTCTTGAACTAATAGAAGTGTACTATAAGAAATGGCAAAGGAATTTTTTTAGGAAGGATAAAAAAAGGGTACCAAATAAGATTTCTATCTAAAATAGTCAATTTGTGGGCAAACATAAAAGTCTTTTTTTCTTTTTAGAATTTTTCTAAAATAGTTAAAATTCTAATAAGACCTGCAGTTAACAGGATCATGCCAATGTTAAGTTCCTAGTCTTGAAAAATGTGATNCTAAAATAGTCAATTTGTGGGCAAACATAAAAGTCTTTTTTTTTTCTTTTTAGAATTTTTCTAAAATAGTTAAAATTCTAATAAGATCTGCAGTTAACAGGATCATGCCAATGTTAAGTTCCTAGTCTTGAAAAATGTGCTATGTCATGTAAAATGCTAACATTTGGGAGACTGAAAGAGGTATACACAAGTTCTCCTTACTAAATTTTGCAACATTTCTATATGTCTAAAATTAGATGAAAATTAAAAACAAAAAGATAAGTTTATGCTTTAAAGCAAAAATGATGACAATGCATTTTGGGGTTTAACATGCAAAAGCAAATTATTTGACAACAACAAAGAATTGCAGTATGAAATGAATCTTTGCTGTTGTAAGATTCTTACATTAGAGATAAGCATCATAATAGTTTAAAGTAGACTCTGATAAGTTAAAATGTGTATTGTAAACCACTGAGCAATCTCTAAAACAATATAAATAAATAAAATGAAAAGCAATAGCTATAAGCCAATAGTAGAGAGAAATTAGAATACTAAAAAAAACACTAAATTAATTCAAAAAGAGGTCAGAACAAGAGGAAAAAGGAAAATAGGTGGAACGAATAAAAAGAAAAAACAAAGAGCAGCATGGTAGATTTAAACTCAACCACTGACATTAAAATATAAAAGATTTCAACTCTCCAAATAAAATAGAGCCTTAAAACAAGGATGAAAAAATGTAAAATGATCAAAAGCATACAGAGTATAATTTGAGGCTCAAATATAATTAAGATATGAATCAATAACAGAAAAGTCCCAGCTAGTCTTACTACAACAGGCCTATTATGAGTTCTCATTGACAGATCTGCAGACAACTATTATCAGTCTATCACTGTTGAAGCAAGATGTGAAACCTATTTCATATCCTTGAATTTTAAACAGAACTTCAACAGATATTGGGCTTCCCCAGTGGCTCATTGGTAAAGAATTCACCTGCTAAGCAAGAGACGTCGATTCAATCTCTGGGTCAGGAAGTTCCCCTGGAGGAGGAAATGGCAACCCACTCTAGTATTCTTGCTGGGAAATTCCATGGACAGAGGAGTCTGGCAGGCTACTGTCCATGGGGTCAGAGCTGGACACAACTTGGTGACTAAACAACAGCAATAGATTTATCCCACCAGTAAATTAAAAGAGGCCAGAGAGCATATATTAATTCTTTTTATGTTTCCAGTGCCTAAGACAAACTTGCTGCTGCTGCTGCTAAGTCGCTTCAGTCAGGTCTGACTCTGTGTGACCCCACAGACGGCAGCCCACCAGGCTCCCCCGTCCCTGGGATTCCCCAGGCAAGAACACTGGAGTGGGTTGCCATTTCTTTCTCCAATGCATGAAAGTGAAAAGTGAAAGTAAAGTCGCTCAGTCATGTCTGACTCTTAGTGACTCATGGACTACAGCCTACCAGGTTCCTCCGTCCATGGGATTTTCCAGGCAAGAGTCCTGGAGTGGGGTGCCATTTCCTTCTCCGAAGACAAACTTCGGTTTCAGTAATATTCAATGCCTTTTACTACAATGGCTTTTAACAGAGGATTGACTTATAACGCTTATTCTCCTGCTGTTTTGTAAATTAGTTTAGTGTAGCAAACATATAGGAAGATTCTAATGTATCTTTAATGCTTTCATTAAATGATTATGTCATTTTCCCAGGTTGTGCTAGTGGTAAAGAAACCTGCTTC
>SJYX01011913.1:603856-614870 GCA_006410675.1 Oreotragus oreotragus
CAGGCATGGCTTGGTTTCATTGAGTTAGACAAGGCCCTGGTCCTAGTGTGATTAGATTGACTAGTTTTCTGCGAGTGTGGTTTCAGTGTGTCTGCCCTCTGATGCTCTCTTGCAACACCTACCATAGGTTTCCAAAAAGTCAGACACAACTGAAGCGACTGAGCATGCGCACACAGGTTTGAAATATTTCATATTTAAAAAAAAATGAAGTGATGAAGAACAGTATCTGAAGAAGTAGAAACTCTTATCACAGTTCATGAAATCATACAGATCTACAAAGATCTACAAACATGTATGAAACACAGATAAAACAAATGGGAGCCAAGATGCACTTTGCCTAAAAAAGGAATATCAGAAGGACATATCTGGATCATACAGAATGATATTCAGAGGGGTAGAATTAAACTCCTCATTCTTTCTTGATCCAGTTTCACTGTGATATAAATCAGAAGGCTCCATGTTTAGGTCATCCAAAATTTAGTTAACTGTAAAGGTAATAAAACTCATAAAAGTACTAACCCAATAGAAATTCAATGAAAATATGTTATGAAAACAAACATAAATCCCCACCATATTGTTTGGGAATTACACTATTTGATCTCTTTATTAGTTTTCTTGTATGTCTTATGTATATCCCTAGCACAGTGCCTTTTTATACACACAAAAAGTACTTACTATTTATTGATTTGTATTAAAAAATATTTTTCTGGTTAGACTATTATTTTTCCATTAAGAGCATACTTAAGGTTGGGGCTTGTTATGCACTTTCATACAGTCATCAGTAGTCCTAAAAGATTCTTTATTTGCAGAATGAAAAGGATAAATGAGAAAATCTGATTTTATTCAAGCTCTAATATTCATAAGTCTATGAAAAATGTCCCCTCAAATGAGCCAATCAGAAAGTTGAGAGTCCCAAGGAGAATTGAATTGGTCCTGCATTTAGTTATTCTGAATGACAAGCACTTTTGTAAATATAAGGAAAGAATCACTTAATCTGTTTATTTATTTATGCAAAAAATATTTATGGAATGCCTGCTAAGTAAACTTCTGGGGCTTAGTGATTTTTTGGCAGCCAAAATTGTGACCTAAAATTCACTTTAAAATCTAAGATTGTCCCAGACAATCTCTCCTTGGACTTCTGACTGCTACACTGATATCCTCCTTCAAATCCTGCTGATCTTCTGGTTCTTTACACATACTTTGAACTTACTACGTTGGTTTTCCATTCAGGGTGGGGGGTGGGGGGGACGGGCAGTGGTAAGGGAGGTAGGAAGGGAGAAAGAGATCTTGTTCACTTATCCAGTCTTACCTCAATATTTTATGGATACTCTGTTTCTGGTCTTAGTTCCCAACTTACTACCTTAGCCTGCTGCCACTTAAGACCCAGATTAACAGCTGATGAGTAATCCAGACATTAAATTTTGTGAAATCAGAAAAAAGAGAGGGGAGTCAGCATGGGAATGTGGTAAAGGGAAGTCCTCAAGGAAAGATATAGATAGGGGGTACTTGAAGGGTGAACAGGGTTTTAAAAGCTGTAGTTAAAAGTTAAAGATACCTCAGACATACAAGAGTGCCAAGCTAAGGCAGGTAGACAATCTGATCAATGGAGGTAACTTGGAGAATTTGAAGAGACCAATCTACTGGAGGGATACATTTGAGTATTTGAGAGGTACAAGACAAAGGCCTGAAACAGCTCACTCCCACCCTAATTAACGCCGTCAAAGGTAGGTACATACTGAAAACTAAACAGGATGGCAAAACAGGCTCAGAATCCTTCTATTTTTGCATAGGCCTCTCTTCTTTTCAAACAGTAAAAACATTAGATAGCCTCTTATTATTCTACCCAGTCTTTTCCTAAGCTCCAAGAAGTAGCAGGAAAGCAAGGGGGAAAAAAAANGGTACATACTGAAAACTAAACAGGATGGCAAAACAGGCTCAGAATCCTTCTATTTTTGCATAGGCCTCTCTTCTTTTCAAACAGTAAAAACATTAGATAGCCTCTTATTATTCTACCCAGTCTTTTCCTAAGCTCCAAGAAGTAGCAGGAAAGCAAGGGGAAAAAAAAAAAAAAAACTATCAAGAAAAGTAGTCCACAAAATCAATACAAAAATTCAACTCAGCATTAGACTACCCAGGTAGAACTTACTTTTGTTTGCTTATAGGGCTTATTCAAATTATTTTCTCTTTTTGCATATTTCGAAAGACTCAATTGCTTTGTAAATGTTTTTGGCACAAACTGCCACTCTTCTTTCCTTTTATTCTCTCCCACACATACTGCATCCATTAATTTTGACATTTATTATAAGAATCATCCCACTGGATTTCTATTATATGCATTAAAGTACAATGTATTTTCTCCATTACTCTCCCTTGTGTTCTTTTTTTAAACTAGTATAAAAAAACCCATTCTAGATAGATCACTTTCCTATATTAACCCATTATTTTAATTTTCAAGTAAAAATCACCAGCCAGTACTGGTGAATTCTGCTTTATAAATTACATGTATATTACATATGTGTAACTATACACATATAAATTTATTGTACTTAATACATATTACATAGTATTATATACCTGTTACTAATATTCCCTTAAGATTTTTCCTTTAATATTTAAAAACAACTTAAAATATGCTGGGTTTTTTTATAATATTAACACTGGAAGCAAATATTTGTTTGAACTAATAAACAACTTCTCCAGAATTGGGAAAAAAAGGTATCTTCAATTTCCTCACTTCCCAAGTCAGACAATTTGTTATGTGAAAAGCTTACTGAAACACTGATGATGCCTCTATAAGAATTTCAGAAACTACTGAGGAAGTACAGACCAATGAATCCCACTTTTACCAGAAAAGCTGGTTGGATTCAAATAAATGAAATTCAATGTATGCTGAAGCAGGCAAAATCTCTAAAGGAAAAGAACATGACCAGAAATCAGGTCTGACTGCTTTAAGACATAAAATAAACATGTGGAAAACAAGTAGATGTGATTTATTTAGTTTCAAACTTCTTTAACACTCGACTCTGAATTTATTGCTTCTATTTATCCCTCTATACTCAATGGGTACCTCAGTAATCAATATTTGATGTGTATTCAAAAGATGACTGTAAAATTGAGGGACCACACCAATAAAAATGTATATCAGAAATGTAGAGATGGTTTGTTTTTGCCATACACAAAGAATTGAGCTATAAAGAGATAGTAATGTGGAGAAAAACACTGGCTCCTTCAGAGTAAAATGCAAACCATTGGGTTCATAGGGATCAGAATTTCATAAGCAATCAGGCTAAAACAACATACAGTAAATTTCTTAAGTCTGCAAGACTGGCTTTGGGGAATAGTAAAATACCAACCAAATGGAGAAAAGGTACAAAAAATATTTTGCTATGCACGTGAAATAAAGTAGCAGGTGAGCTTCAGTATAGGTGGAAATCATGTAAACCACAAGCAGTGAAAGTTTATGAGTTATCCATTATGATCCAGCATCCACTAAATCCATGATTTGTTGCAGTGTACCTATCTTAGGACTCTTGTTGAGCTTTATTCTTTAAAATGCTTCAGTGTGGGCCACTGAGGATAATTAATCTATACGAAAAAAATAAGCACAAACTCCTGGGCACAGTTTAGACTTTATCATCATCAATTATACCTTTAGAAAGGTACTAAAATTTTGCTATAGACTATTCCTCAAAGAAGATGACACAATGTAATGTTATTAACCAAGAGTCCAAAAGTGTATTGATAAGTTATCCTCAAGAAAGTTATTAAAAAGCAGCAGAGAAAACATTAACCTTCAGTGAAATTTGTGATGTGTCCATCCCTGAAACAAAAGTCCAAGCTGTTGAGTTTCCCCACACGGGTAGTATGTCAGCGTTCTCCAGGGAAAGAGAGCCAGTAGGATGAGCGTTCATGCCTGCACACACACACACATGCATTTATTTTAAGGAATAAACTCATGCAGTTGTAGGGGCTAGCAAGTCTGAAATTTGCAGGGCAGTCTGGCAGACTGGAAACTCAAGCTGTTACAGTCTTAAGGCAAAATCCCTTCTTCTCTGGGAAACCTGTTTTTGCTCTCAAGGCCCTCAACTGATTGGATGAAGCCTGCTCATGTTTTGGAAAGCAATCTTTACTTAAACTCAACTAATTATAAGTGATAATCACATCTCCAAAATACTTTCACAGCAACACCCAGATTAGCATTTAACTAGACAACTGGGCACCATAGACTCGCCAAGCTGACACATAAAACTAACCAATACAGGCAGCAAAAATAGTTAAGGGTCTTCTTTATGAAGATAGACCAAAGGGGAAGAAAAGCTTTGAACATATCAGTTAAGTTCAGTTCAGTTCAGTCGCTCAGTTGCGTCCGACTCTTTGCGACCCCATGAATCGCAGCACACCAGGCCTCCCTGTTCATCACCATCTCTCAGAGTTCACTCAGACTCACGCCCATCGAGTCCGTGATGCCATCCAGCCATCTCATCCTCGGTCGTCCCCTTCTCTTCCTGCCTCCAAGCCCTCCCAGCATCAGAGTCTTCTCCAATGAGTCAACTCTTCACATGAGGTGGCCAAAGTACTGGAGTTTCAGCTTTAGCATCATTCCTTCCAAAGAAATCCCAGGGCTGATCTCCTTCAGAATGGACTGGTTGGATCTCCTTGCAGTCCATGGGACTCTCAAGAGTATTCCCCAACACCACAGTTCAAAAGCATCGATTCTTCGGTGCTCAGCCTTCTTCACAATCCAACTCTCACATCCATACATGACCACAGGAAAAACCATAGCCTTGACTAGACGGACCTTAGTCGGCAAAGTAATGTCTCTGCTTTTGAATATGCTGTCTAGGTTGGTCATAACTTTCCTTCCAAGGAGTAAGCGTCTTCTCATTTCATGGCTGCAGTCACCATCTACAGTGATTTTGGAGCCCCAAAAAATAAAGTCTGACACTGTTTCCACTGTTTCCCCATCTATTTCCCATGAAGTGATGGGAACATATAACGTGGGTTTATATTAGTTTCTCTATGACTTTTCAGAAGTTTATACATGTAACTTTAGGAAATTGCTACTAACTGAGAAATTAATCAGCTAGGAAAGATATCCAAAAACACTAACTGGAGTTCAGGCTAGAATCAATGATTCCCAATCAGTTTTACTTTTGCTGCACAAAAGCAATTACTAAAACAACAGAATAAAAAACATTCTTAAGAAAATTTGCTGTAAAGATGGTATTCATTGAAAGTAACAATGAATATATTCATATTCCCATACTCTGCTATGTTTTCTTCTAATAGCTGTGACTGAAAGAAATGATCTTGAATTCCTGTTATAATCTATCAGGATTGCTTGACACCTGGAGCTTTATATTCCATCTCAGGCAATCCAGGGCTCTCAAAATAGGTAAAATCCGTCTGCCAAAGGATATGAAGTCACAGCTATTTTCTACTACCATTTTTCTTGTATTCAGATGGTAAAGCGTCTGCCTACAATGCAGGAGACCCGAGTTCAATCCCTGGTTTGGGAAGATCTCCTGGAGAAGGAAATGGCAACCCACTCCAGTATTCTTGCCTGGAAAATCCCATGGACAGAGAAACCTGGTAGGCTACAGTCCATGGGGTCACAAAGAGTTGGACATGACTCAGCAACTTCCCTTTCACTTTCAGCACCATATTCCTTCTGTGCCTAAACTGATATTTGAAATTATTTGGTTCACTTAATTTTCTAAATCAACTATTGGGATACCAGTGCTTTCTCCAGAGCTTCAAGAACATTTGATTCCAAACTCTGACTTACTGCTTGGATATGTAAGTTTCAGGATTGTCCTTGCTATAACAACTAATTTTTGGCTCTTGAGTACCTGAAAGATTCTTTTAACTTAAACAGACTCTCAGTCCTGACCCCAGATGGCCTTGTCTTTCCTATTTCTATCTGTACAACCTCATAACATACCTGATTGTCACTTATCCTAACCCTAAACCCTATTAATTCCTTTATTGGCTGTTTTCTACAGAGCTTGACACTACTGCAAGATGTTCTATGTAAAATAAACAAGCTGTCTGTCAGTACCAAGCAGAGCCTTCCACACTTCATCCAAAGCAAGGATTAAATTTTTATTCATGATTCAATGTGTCCACAGGAACAGTTTTTCTGATTTTTTCCCTTATTATCTTCCTGTAAAACAAGTACTGGATTGTCCTGTAATGTCTTAAATGATTTCCCTGAATTATTCTTGAAATTGTATCGTCCAACACAGTTCAACAAAAATACCCTTTGACTCCTGGAAAGCTGGGTCAACCGTGGCCCAGTTATGTATTCTTGGACAAGTGATCTAATTTCACTAAGCCTAAATTTTAAAATAAATACACTAATACTTTTGTGAGTATATAACAATGTCATTTACACACTCAACAAATATTTAATTTAATAACTATTTGGTGAGATGCTATCCTGCTGCTGCTGCTGCTGCTGCTAAGTCACTTCAGTCGTGTCCGACTCTGTGTGACCCCATAGACGGCAGCCCACCAGGCTCCCCCGTCCCTGGGATTCTCCAGGCAAGAATACTGGAGTGGGTTGCCATTTCCTTCTCCAATACATGAAAGAGAAAAGTGAAAGTGAAGTCGCTCAGTCTGTCCGACTGTTAGTGACCCCATGGACTGCAGCCCACCAGGCTACTCCGTCCATTGGATTTTCCAGGCAAGAGTACTGGGGTGGGGTGCCATTGCCTTCCCCGGAGATGCTATCCTAGTAGTTAAAAATAGAATGTAAACAAGATAATGCCCCTATCCTCGTGGAATAGGGGATGGAAGATACACATGTAAATGAACAAAAAATTCACAATGTTTCTATTAACAAGAGATTGTGATAAATGCCTTGAAGGGAATAGTCACTCTTCTGTAGCAGTCTGTGGAGAGAAAGAGTGCTCCTTCAAATTGGTTGGGCAGAATACGCCTCTTGAAGGTTGTGCTTTTCAGGCTTACAACTAATGTAGTAATATCCAGGAGCATTGAGAGGGAAATAATATTTTAAGCAAAGAGTACAGAAGGTCAAAGGTAGGAAGGAACTTGGAAAGAGACCAGCACAGAGACAGTGGCCAAGATGAAGTCTGACAAGTAGACAGGGGCCAAAACATATGGGAATTTGCAAGGAGTTTTTAAATTAAATTAATGCATTTAATCAAGGAATCAACATGATGAAATTAATACCTTAAAAATATTATGCTGTCAATGGCATATAAAATCAAGTGAAGGAAACATACTATTAGTTGGGAGGCTATAAGCAATAATCCAAGTGAGACATCATGGTGGTCTTCTCTAGCAAAGTGGAAGTAAACTAACAGAAATATATTTAGAGATATAATTTGGTGATAGAATAAAGAAACGGCAATTGAGCATGATTGTTCAGGTTGTAAGTTACATAAGGGTGCCACATCTAAAAGGACACCACTGATGTTGTAGACACAAGCGTGTTGTATGTTTCCATCAGTAAGAATCGCTGATGAACTGAGTGAAGAGGATAAACTAGGCAGTGGGATCAAAGAAGAATCACATTTCTGCTTGAAATATTGTATGAAAGGTATTGTCTGCAATTGTCTCTGTAAACATCATAGAAAAATTATTTTAGGGGTGGGGGAGATACAAAGTCATGTTTTTGAAAAGTTGGGGATATCTATTAGATATCCAACGGAACATGTCAAGTTGGTTGAATACCTGAGTCTGCAGCTCAGGTCAGAAATCAAGGTTTAAGATATAGATGTGACAGTTACCAGTTTAGAGATCTGTATTCAAGTTTTGAGACTGGTTCATCCACTTAAGGAGGCACAAAAAAAAAAAAAAAAAACTGGGCCTACAAGTGCAGTGTTCAGACATTTGGTAATGGCATAAGGGGATGAGGACACAATTAAAGAGACTGAAAAAGCTACTAGTTAGGTAGGAGGAGAGAAGAAAGTCACTTCATGAAAGCCAAAAGAGAATTTTTTTTTTTTTTAATGAGGGAGTAATTGAGTTGAACATTCCCTAAAAGTCATGTGAGATGCAGAGAACCGCCCTTTTTGTTTCTGAGGATGGCAGTGGATACTTGCCGCATGACAGCAGTATGGAAAGAAGGCAAACTGCAGTACAATGATGAATAAACAGGAGAAGGAGTCAGGTATACAGTTTTGCCTTGAGAAAGAGCAGACAAATAGGATGTCAGCTTAGAAAAGATGTGAGGTCAAAGGAGGGATTTTGAAATTAAAACAGGAAATACTAGGGCATGAGAGTACAAGCAAAGGAAATGGACCTTGACAGGGGCAAGGATATCTCTTCAATTATAAAAGGAGAAAATACAAAGGCGGATGCGTGAGGATGAAGATGAGTTTGTTAACTTGGTGATGGGAGAATGAAGCATGTGCAGTCTGCTTTTATCTGATTAATGAGGTATGAGGTTAGGCTATCAGTTTAGGATGTGGGGAGTATATAATGTGCAGGAAGGTTAAGGAAAAGGAGATGTTTTCAAATAGTTCTTTCAAAGCATAGTAAAGCAAATTTATCAGGGAAACCTAAAAGTAGTGCTAGGCATCATTAAGTGGAGTTCTGCTTTATAGAAACTAAAATAAAACTAGTTATCCAAGGCAGGTGACTTTTTTCCCTAGAAGTTTCAGTTGTTCCTTTATGGATGTGGAAAAGACAGATGATTGAAACAAAGTTACAGTTTTTACAAGTGCATATGACAGACACACACAGAGAGAGTTCTGTATCCATAGGGAGGTAATCAAAAAATAAAACACAGAAACTAAATTGAATGAAGGAAATGAGGGCAAGAGGGAGGTGATGATTTTATGTAAATAAAATTTTCATAAGGCATCATTCCAAGAATTGATATTTTGAATTAGAAAAGGAATGCAGATTTCACAAAGTTCAGACAGAAGGAGAAAAGAAGAAAAGCAGAGACAAAATTGTAAGCAGCAGAGCTGAAGTTTCTGGCCCTGACTTAGCAAATTTTCTGATAGTGGAAAAGCAACATTTCAGCGAGAAATGGGGGCAGAGCAGATCATAGATGATAGATGTGATATTTTGAATTAGAAAAGGAATGCAGATTTCACAAAGTTCAGACAGAAGGAGAAAAGAAGAAAAGCAGAGACAAAATTGTAAGCAGCAGAGCTGAAGTTTCTGGCCCTGACTTAGCAAATTTTCTGATAGTGGAAAAGCAACATTTCAGCGAGAAATGGGGGCAGAGCAGATCATAGATGATAGATGATCATAGATCATAGAGCAGTCCTACCCAAAGCAGTTGGGTAGGACTGACGGCCTTCTAAGGCTGGAGGTCATCAGTTTAAGATGGCACAAAATACTCAAAGTGAGGTGTTTTCTCAGGAAGTGTTCAGTGTTAGAGATATTGGAATAAATAGGTTACTTTGATAAAATTAAGATATGTAGGGCAGGTGTAGAGGGAAAACACTAAGTAAATATAAATGATTAGCCCTATTCTCTGTCTCATTACTATTTTTGAGAATTTAAGAATTCTTTACTAGGGCTCGGGACAGAGTCTCTTGCTTCCAGCTCTATGTCAGTCACCTCTTCCAGCTCTGCTCTTTTTAATCCTGCTTCTCTCAGGCACTGAGTTCAGTTAAATGCATTTCACAGTGAAAACAGCTCTGCTTCTTCCTTAGCCATCAGTCTAATTCGCTTTTGGTTTAGCAAAACTGGATATTTTCTAGCAGAAAATACAAATTTCAAAGTAGTCCTACTTTTTTTCAACAGTTTAAATATAGACTTAAATACAATATAATAATATTTTTAAAAGTTATATGGCAGTTTCCTCATGTACTCAAAGTCTAAAAACTCATTTTATCCACTACAATCTTGTTCACCAAATTCTTTAATAGTAGAACTAAGAGGCACCCTAGGTAGCCTAAAAGCTGTAGTTATAAAACAACAAAACTTAAGTACTAATTTACACAGCAGGCATTAATTCATGAAACGTATTCCCCGCCCCCCAACTGGTGGAATAAGCCAAAAACACAGCTTCCTATAAACTTGTGGATGATAAGTTCATAACAGGTTATTAAAGACACTAGAATATTCGGTATGCAATCCTAACTTTTCTCAAGTAGAAGTTATGAGGAACAAAACTGATTTCTGCCCCCCCCCAAATTATTATACTTATAAAAGATAACTTCTTGGACTAAATAAACCATGGACCTAAGGAACTGGTTCAGTTCCCTCTTCTCTGATAACACTTTGTGAATACATAAGAAAAACAGGCAGCATGAGCATTAGTTCTATGAAAAATGCCACCTCTTTATTAAACAGTGCCTTTTTGAGATAGTTGCAACTATGTGCCTAGCATATCTAAAAGAAAATGACACATTTAACTTTAATAAAAGTTGTTGACAGAAAAAATGCAGTTTAGTAAACTCAGCATAGATTAGAAACAATAGATCATAATCTTTAAGATATTTTTCATTCCTGAGAAAATCATCCCCTCTAGACTTTTAAAAAGAGAAAGAAGAAGTTACAGCACATGTCAAAAATAGGATTGCAGAAGTCTGCTGGTAATATGGTAGCTTGAATGGAGGCAATTCTATATCCTACTTCAAACAAAAAGTATGCTAGATACAATGCAACAAACAAAACTTAAATACTGAGCCAAGACAACAAACAATGAATAACACAAACATGCCATAAATTAAAAGAAAATTTAAACCAAGAGCACTATGAGTATGAACAGGCGCCACAGTGGTCTGCTGGCTTCCTAGAACCTTATACATGCACAACTCACTACAGCCAAGTTCTGAGGTCTGTGCAGGAACAAAATATGATTCTAGGCTCTACTAAGCAAGAAGAATGCTCAAACTACCGCACAATTGCACACATCTCACACACTAGTAAAGTAATACTAAAATTCTCCAAGCCAGGCTTCAGCAATATGTGAACCGTGAACATCCTGATGTTCAAGCTGGTTTTAGAACAGGCAGAGGAACCAGAGATCAAATTGCCAACATCCGCTGGATCATGGAAAAAGCAAGAGAGTTCCAAAACA
>SJYX01011913.1:620427-663605 GCA_006410675.1 Oreotragus oreotragus
GATATAAACCTCTCACTCATGCAAAAGATGACTTCTAAGTGCAGTGTGCTAAGACTGATCTTTTTAGGAAAACAGTGTTGGGTTGCTGCGTTTATATATATATGTAAAGAAATGTGATCCTTCCTTATACAATAAACAAAAATTAATCCTGGATGGATTATAGATATAAATGTGACAAGTAATGGTGGTGGTGGTTTAGTCGCTAAGTTCTGTCGTGCAGTCCCATGGACTGTAGCCTGCCAGGCTCCTCTGTCCATGAGTTTCTCCAGGAAAGAATACTGGAGTGGGTTGCCATTTCTAAATGATCAAGTTGGAGGACATCTTTATGATTTTGTAATAGATAAATATTTCTAAAACAGGACACAAAATGTACTAATTATAAAGGGAATGGTTGGCATATTGGTCTATATTAAAATTTAAATGGAGAACTCCTGTTTCTCAAATGATAATGTTTAGACAGTNCTCCAGGAAAGAATACTGGAGTGGGTTGCCATTTCTAAATGATCAAGTTGGAGGACATCTTTATGATTTTGTAATAGATAAATATTTCTAAAACAGGACACAAAATGTACTAATTATAAAGGGAATGGTTGGCATATTGGTCTATATTAAAATTTAAATGGAGAACTCCTGTTTCTCAAATGATAATGTTTAGACAGTGATAAGATAAGCATTTGAACCTAACAGAAGCAGAAGATATTAAGAGGTGGCAAGAATACATGGAACAGTTGTACAAAAAAGATCTTCAAGACCCAGATAATCATGATGATGTGATCACTAATCAAGAGCCAGACAACTTGGAATGTAAAGTCAAATTGGCCTTAGAAAGCATCACTACGAACAAAGCTAGTGGAGGTGATGGAATTCCAGTTGAGCTGTTTCAAATTCTGAAAGATGATGCTGTGAAAGTGCTGCACTCAATATACCAGTAAATTTGGAAAACTCAGCAGTGGCCACAGGACAGGAAAAGGTCAGTNTACTCAGGCATTAAAAAGAATACATTTGAATCAGTTCTAACGAGGTGGATGAAACTGGAGCCGATTATACAGAGTCAAGTAAGCCAGAAAGAAAAATACCAATACAGTATACTAATGCATATATATGGAATTTAGAAAGATGATAATGATAACCCTGTATGCGAGACAGCAAAAGAGACACAGATGTATAGAACAGTCTTTTGGATTCTGTGGGAGAGGGAGAGGGTGGGATGATTGGGGAGAATGTCATGGAAACATGTATAATATCATATAAGAAATTAATCGCCAGTCTAGGTTTGATGCAGGATACAGGATGCTTGGGGCTGGTGCACTGGGATAACCCAGAGGGATGGTATCGGGAGGGAGGTGGGAGAGGGTTTCAGAGTGGGAACTTATGTACACCCGTGGCAGATTCATGTTGATGTATGGCAAAACCAATACAGTATTGTCAAGTAAAAAAAAAATAAAATAAAAATAAAAAAATAAAAATCACTGGGCTAAATTTAAAAAAAAAAAAAAAAAGAAGGTTGAGCACTAAAGAGCTGATGCTTTCAAACTGTGGTGTTGGAGAAGACTGTTGAGAGTCCCTTGGACAGCAAGGAGATCAAACCAGTCAATCCTAAAGGAAATCAACCCTGAATATTCACTGAAAGGACTGATGCTGAAGCTCCAACACTTTGGCCCTGATGAAAAGAACTGACTCATTGGAAAAGACCCTGATCCTGGGAAAGATTGTGGCAGGAAGAGAAGGGGACAACAGAGATTGAGATAGTTGGATGGCATCATGGACAAAATGGACATTAGTTTGAGCAAACTTGGAAATAGTGAAGGACAGTGAAACCTGGCGTGCTACAGTCTATGGGGTCAAAAAGATTCAGACAGGACTTAAGTGAGTGAATGATAACAACCTGCCCCACTTTAACCTTCCCAGACAACAGAGAGTATCAGAAAGAAAAAAAATACTAAGGAAATCAAGAGCTCTAGCGAAGAGGAATAGAAATCACATTTCACCTGACTTTACCACTCTTTGTACCATTAGCTTTTATCCCCTCCATCTACACATTTTTCAGCCAGATAGCTGATGCTCCCCACCTATAGTCACTTCATTCTGATTCCAATACCAAATTATTTTTCTCCTTAGTTTCAACTAAGAATGGACCCAAAATATTTTTTTACTGTACCCTTATTTTAAAAGTTGGAGCAATGGGGGGGGGAGCCAAAATATATTTTTATGTCAAAATGCAAAATATTAAAACACAAAAAGCGCAATTCAAGATGGGCTTGCAATGACAACTCTAGAATCCACAGGATCCTGTTCCTTTAACTTGAACTACAATATGAACTATGGCCACCATTCTGTGAATATCTTCCATGTGCCTAGAATCCTATTGGGAGTCTTAATCCTTAAAACATTTCTGTGTAGCTTAATCCTTAAAACATTACTGTGTACCAGTTTCACAACTGAGAAAAACTAGTCAGGATCACAGAGCTGAGAAGTGACTGAGCCGTGACAAAAACTCAGGTCTATTGCCAAAGCATATTCTCTTTCCACTGCAGCACTTAAATTAGACTGAGCAAGCTGGCCTTGGATTTGGTTTGGATCTATTCCCAGGGTTATGAGACTCACCTAGGATATACTTTCTTCTCTTGTAGAACCTCCCTCCTCACTTCACCCTCCCCATCTCTACCTTTATCTCCTCTGGTACTCTTCAGTTCTACAACCATTCTAGTCTCTGGGGTCAGTTCTGGTCCCAAACTTTTTCTAACTTTGAATTCATAGTTTTTGCTTTTATCCTCCCACAGGTCAACTGGAGTTTATAATCATTACAATTTTATAAGCTCAAAATAGCTTAATTTATAATCTCATGTAGCACATGACTATAAGGGCAGAGTTACTCTTACACATTATAATTGGTACATGTGTAGACTCTACTGCATCATGACTCTGAGTGGCACTGGTGTTACTAGTTTTTTCAAAGTCTTCATTTTCTTTTCACCCAACTAGAGTGTAAGATACCTTTTAGGCAAGAATGTGGGTCATACAATTCAGTTCTTTAATGCTAGATGTATATAATTAAAGGTACAATAAAATATGCCAAGTGAACTTAATCGACATTTCAGTAAAATGTCAGTTTCCAGGAGATACTACAGTAAAGGGTAACCTAACTCAAAAACAAAGAGACTGGAATTTACTTGCAAAAGCACAAGGTTTGAAGTCTCTTACTGAAGACAAAACGACATAGCTACATGATAGGATGCAATTAGAAAACAACTCATCTGCCATTCAGAGCTCAGTTGCCAAGAATAACACAGCTAAAATGCATGCTGTGACCACTCTTGAAAGAGAATAAAGGAAAATAAGTGTGAGGCCACCTCCTCTTTATAAGGTTGAGAATTCAATCTTAGAAATAAAACAAAGCTTAACAAAAGAAAATGAAACACAAGAAGAGCTACCGCAGACAAGGAAATAGAGGGAAAATGAATCAAGACTCCTTAATGTAGCACAACAATAGACACAAAATATGGGTGTTTTGAACAGAACAAGGAAGGAAATCTACAGGAATGTTTGAATTCATTATTTTGTTTTCAAAGACAATAACAGACCTAAAAAAAGGGTTGGGCGTAGCTAAGGACATTTAAGAGTTTTTCTCATTTCCTTTGCTTATTGGTGAGCAGAGTCTGAAGACAGTCCAAAAAAAATGTGGAGTTTGGTGGCACAATGTACAGTGATATATTGTGATGACAGGAAAAGTGTGCACTTAGATGCCCAGGAACAGTGTACCTTATCTCTCTCCCATCCCTTATTGCCTGCCTTTCAGGGCTTTCAGTTTTTTGAGAGTGAAAGGCAGTGCAGTATCTCATCATTTTCTCCAGAAACTCTTACAAAGGTTAAGACAGTAGAATCCAAGTCAGCTGAGGAGCTCACAGACTATTTGCTCTGATTACAAGGTCTTATGCCCAACCCTAACGTCCTTTTGGCCCAGGAAGGGGCTGTTAACACAGAATTTGACAGGCAAAACTCATTCTTTAAAAATGCAGACATATAGGAATGTAAACACAGAGATACACTGGGGCTGTTTTTAAAAGAGCAAGGACTATCCTGTAAAAACACTGGAAGACTTGAGAGACACCATGACCAAAAAAAGGGGGGGCCAAAAAAATGGAAAATAAAAATATAGTTAGTAAAACATAAAAGTGTATCTCAAAATACTCCTAATGCTTCTTTTTCAAAATGTAATTTACCAGAGATAACTTTCCGATTGACCAGATATGCTGTATATAGAATCATGTAACCACAAGCACACATTATATTCTTACTTGGTAGTTGCTTCTTATTGTATGTGAAAACATCTCACTTGGAAAAAGAAAAAAGCTGTTGAGAGCTCAAAGAAGAATTCAGGATAGAAAAATCATGACAGGGGCAGGGGATGGGGAAGGATAAAGTCTATGTCTAGGTACAGCGGTTGCTTTTCAAAGTGGGAAAACAACAGTATTTTGGCCCCTTTCAGGAACTTCTATTATGAAAAAAATCAAGATTCTCTTTTCAGCAATGACTATGTATGTTTATTGATTGTCAGCATAGGAAATTCCATTAAAATGGGGAAATACTGTCCAAGTATACAAGTTTGCAGGCTTAAACATCTATAAAAACACCCATTACAGAATCTACGGGGAAGGCAATGGCACCCCACCCCAGTACTCTTGCCTGGAAAATCCAATGGCCGGAGTAGCCTGGTGGGCTGCAGTCCATGGGGTCGCTAACAGTTGGACAGACTGAGCGACTTCACTTTCACGCATTGGAGAAGGAAATGGCAACCCATTCCAGTTTTCTTGCCTGGAGAATCCCAGGGATGGGGGAGCCTGGTGGGCTGCCGTCTATGGGGTCACACAGAGTTGGACACAACTGACGTGACTTAGCAGTAGCAGCACAGAATCTACTCATCTATACAGAATAAGCCCACCATGAAGATTTAGTTTATTTTCCAGAGGTAACAAATCAGTTTGATCCTTGTGAGGTCGTGGATGACCTATGAAACCAGACTTGGCCAAAACTTTGAAGTAAAAGCTGCACATGTATTAAACTCACAATATTTATTTTGTTATATTTGCCAACTTATCCACCTAAGTTAATTCCCTATAGAAATAAATGCAAATATAAAATGTCATAGACTAATCTGTCTAGTTGCAAAATTGCTTAATATGAAATAAAAAGCATGTTATCATTTATCAAAAAATAAAAGCAAAAGTATGAAATAATTCCCATTGTAGTGTGCATGTTACTAACTTTAACATAAATAACCAGGAATATTTGTGTACTTCTTACTACTTGGAAGTTTTAACAGTAAGATAATGAAAAATCAATTAACTGACACTGAGGTTACTATGGTGATATGAGCAAAGCCATAACTAATAAAAAAATTAAATAAATCAATCCTTCAAATGGGCTTTTTGTTCATTACACAAACATTATATTCAGAGTAATAGAGAAGATTAGAAGTAATCACATTTAGCTTGTGTCATTATGATACTAATCTACAAAAATACAAAATGGTAGAAAAACATTAGTTAATACGTCAGTTTACTTCAATTTAATACCACAAGCATTGAAACATATATACTATCATGTAAGAAACAAAGCGCCAGTCTATGTTCGATACAGGATGCTTGGGGCTGGTGCACAGGGATGATCCAGAGAGATGATATGGGGTGGGGAGGGAGGGTTCCCCATGGCAGATTCATGTCAATGTATGGCAAAACCAATACAGTACTGTAAAGTAAAATTAAAAAAATAATAATACCACAAGCAAGCTAGACTTCAAAATATTTAATACCTGTCACATTATTACATGATTAGACTACATTTTATGTAATATATATACATTGATGGAGTACTAAGTTTATGATGAATTTCCAGCATCCAATATACAACTTATAAAACTTTCTTAGAAGACATGAGTAGAAATCAAAACTCCTATTTGCCTTACCCTAACATCTATTTCTGCTTTATTAACTATGCCAAAGCCTTTGACTGTGTGGATCACAAGAAACTGTGGAAAATTCTGAGAGATGGGAATACCAGACCACCTGACCTGCCTCTTGAGAAACCTATATGCAGGTCAGGAAGCAACAGTTAGAACTGGACATGGAACAACAGACTGGTTCCAAATAGGAAAAGGGGTACATCAAGGTTGTATAGTGTCACCCTGCTTAACTTCTATGCAGAGTACATCATGAGAAATGCTGGACTGGAAGAAACACAAGCTGGAATCAAGATTGCTGGGAGAAATATCAATAACCTCAGATATGCAGATGATACCACCCTTATGGCAGAAAGTGAAGAGGAACTAAAAAGCCTTTTGACAAAAGTGAAAGAGGAGAGCGAAAAAGTTGGCTTAAAGCTTAACATTCAGAAAAAGAAGATCATGGCATCCGGTCCCATCACTTCATGGGAAATAGATGGGGAAACAGTGGAAACAGATCAGACTATTTCTGGGGCTCCAAAATCACTGTAGATGATGACTACAGCCATGAAATTAAAAGATGCTTACTCCTTGGAAAAAAGTTATGACCAACCTAGATAGCACATTGAAAAGCAAAGACGTTACTTTGCCAAAAAAGGTCTGTCTAGCCAAGGCTATCCTTTTTCCAGTGGTCATGTACGGATGTGAGAGTTGGACTGTGAAGAAAGCTGAGCACCGAAGAATTGATGATTTTGAACTGTGTTGTTGGAGAAGACTCTTGAGAGTCCCTTGGACTGCAAGGAGATCCAACCAGTCCATCCTACAGGAGATCAGCCCTGGGATTTCTTTGGAAGGAATGATGCTAAAGCTGAAACTCCAGTACTTTGGCCATCTCATGCGAAGACTTGACTCATTGGAAAAGACTCTGATGCTTGGAGGGATTGGGGGCAGGAGGAGAAGGGGACGGCAGAGGATGAGATGGCTGGATGGCATCACTGACTCGATGGACGTGAGTCTGAGTGAACTCCGGGAGTTGGTGATGAACAGGGAGGCCTGGCGTGCTGCAATTCATGGGGTCGCAAAGAATCGGACACGACTGAGTGATTGAACTGAAAATAATTAAAATAAACATGTTTAAGTCTGCTTAATTCTGTTGCTGTGTAACATCTTTGCCCTTATTAGTGCCTGTATTTACAATTTAAATAACAAAAAGCACTATTTGAGTTGAAGGACAAGAGAAAAAGATGGACTTAATAAAGAAGGAAGCATCTGAACCAGGTGATGTCACAGCACAAAATGGGAGAGCCTCATTACACTGAACTTAACCTGTACTATGCCAGTCACTTCAACAGCCACAACAAAGTTTTCAGAGAGTAATAATTTTAGGCTTCATCATATTAAAATTATGTTATTAGCTTTTATCAATTGGTTATTGGCATTATATTATTTGCATATGGTTTTCAAATTTATTTTGTTTTATAGTTAAATATTTAAACATAAGGTCATCTAGACTTTCTATTACCTTCTAGGCATTTCATATTTTTGCCTTTTACATTTAGGTCCATGAAGCATTTTTAGTTAATTTTTGTAAAAGCTATAAGATAGATCTGAGTCTTGATTCATTTTTTTACATGTAGATACCCAGTTGTACCAACAATCAGGGCCAAGAAAAATTTTAGTAATTATACATAAAGAAAATTAATAAAATATCATCTCCTTTTTACAGTGGTGCCTAGAGAATACAATATTGCCCCATATTATCGACCCTTTTAGGACAAAATTCAAACTCATTTTTGGTGCTGGTAACATGGCCAGCAAATCTCAAAAATATTCAGGCAGTACATATAGTCAGTCAAATCTGAATAATTTGACCCTAGTATGTGCCAAAGACTCAAAGATGACACTGTAGCTTAGGTTGGTGAAATTTCACAGATAAAAAGGTAAAAGAATAAAGTGAAGTGAAAATTAAGTCATGACTTGATGACAAAGAATAAAAGTTCAGAGTTTGAGAACTGTACCAACAAAATTAATTATGGAAGGTATATCAGATACTATAAATATTAATTTCATAACATAATAGAGATAGGATATGAATAAGAAATTAGAACTATAATTTTAATAATTTAGATATATCCCCAATGTAAACAAAGATCAAGTAGAATCATTAATAGTCAAGCTTGATCATAGGGAGAGAAAAAAAAAAAAAATAGATGAATGAGCAAGAAAATGAACCTTTACCCAAGTGGAAGAAACACAGAATTCTAAACCCAATCTTGAAGAGAGAAATCTACTTTTGTTTCGAGAGGTGCCATCAACATTAGTCATCTTGTGAATATAAAGTTATAATAATAATAGCTGAGATGAAAACATCTATCGGATGCATGTTTCCTGGTAAGGTACCTTACTTTACTCACACAACCATGCAATGTAGATATTATCATCCCCAGAACACAAATGAGGAAACCAAGTTGAAATGGAGTCATAAAAGTATGATTCTAGGATAAGCTCTTCCAATTATGAGTTCTGTGGCTCTGGGGGAAATCACAGCCTCTCAAAGCTTTTGTTTCTTCACCTGTAAAGGTAACACTTGCTATGCGGGCCTTTCACAGTGGGCCTCTGTGATGGCAATTAGAAAACATAAAAACCACCATGCTGTAGAAAGTGCCTCACAAATATAGGGATTTTATTACCATTATAAAAAACATGCTGATAAAGATCAACATGAACAAATAGAATAGAATCAACCAGCAAAGTGGTTAAGAGCTCAAACCCTGGCCATATCCTAATTATGCATATGGCTATATTATTTTCTACCTGTTCATTCTTAGGAAAGTTGCTTACTTTTCTTGGATCTTAAGTTTCTATATTAGTATGATGGGAATAATGATAATACCTAGTTATAAAATCATTGTTATTAGTAAATGATACAACACATTAAAATTTCTTAAAACATACCAATCATATGAACTTATGTACGGAGAACCATTTTCTGGGAATCTTTCCCAAATTTCACCAATGACTAAATAATTTGTATATTTCAGGAGGTATAAAGATAAATAGGATATAATCTCTGTGCTCTGAGGACTCAGCCTGCTCAGAGAAATAGCACAAACATAATTGTAATAAAAGCTGGTGTGATATATGAAGTATCAGAGAAATTTCCTACTTTACTACAGGTGTGAAACAAATGTTGTCTTCATTCATTTAAGTCTGCCCAGCCTCTTGGTCCATGGTAACTGTAGCACAACATACAAGAAAAGTATTTTCACAATTAATGAGCACAATAAAAATTCATACTCAATCTGGGTGCTATGTTCCAATATGAAATGAAGATGTAGATTTTATACTAAGAATATTGGTCAATGGGCTGTCTTCTGGAAATTGGACTTGGAATTCTTTTTCCCAGAGTGCAGAAGGATATGTGCTGATCATTTCATGTCCTCTTATTACTATTGCAATTCACATTACAGACAGGTGCCTATGCCTGTGAATCAGTCTTTAAGCATGGAACCAATCAGGGGTAAAAGACATGTAAAGAGATTGAAACTGAAACCTCATTTCTCTAGGTTGCTGCTATGTCATCAGTCTGTTGAATTCAGATGTCCAGATACCAGACCAAAAACTTGATCCTTTTTTTCTTTTCTTGAGCAAGGTCAGCCAGTATTTACTCTAAATCCTTGAAACTGATATTGTATACTTCAGCTCTTCATCAGAAATTCAATTAAGCTATCAATAACACCAATTCAATACTGTCACATTTACACTGCAAAGATAACATTTTTTTTTTTTACTATTATCTTGTTGTTGTTGGAATTTTTCATTGAGAGATACTACCTAAAACAAAGCTTAAGCACTTGCCCAGACTTTTGCAATAACTTACCTTTTAACTGGTCCTAGTCAGATATGCAGATGACACCACCCTTATGGCAGAAAATGAAGAGGAACTAAAAAGCCTCTTGATCAAAGTGAAAGTGCAGAGTGAAAAAGTTGGCTTAAAGCGCAACATTCAGAAAACGAAGATCATGGCATCTGGTCCCATCACTTCATGGGAAATAGATGCGGCAACAGTGGAAACAGTGTCAGACTTATTTTTGGGGGCTCCAAAATCACTGCAGATGGTGACTGCAGCCATGAAATTAAAAGACGCTTACTCCTTGGAAAAAAGTTATGACCAACCTAGATAGCATATTGAAAAGCAGAGACATTACTTTGCCAACAAAGGTCCGTCTAGTCAAGGCTATGGTTTTTCCAGTGGTCATGCATGGATGTGAGAGTTGGACTGTGAAGAAGGCTGAGCGCCAAAGAATTGATGCTTTTGAACTGTGGTGTTGGAGAAGACTCTTGAGAGTCCCTTGGACTGCATGGAGATCCAACCAGTCCATTCTGAAGGAGATAAGCTCTGGGATTTCTTAACATTTCTCCCTTGTTCAGAGCAATGATAGTGCATACCACTAAGTTACTGTGTAAAAGCTGTATGCTGCTGTGTTGATAATTGGAAACCTTCAACTTTATGTGGCCCAGTGGAACAAAGTAGGCTTGCTGGGTTTAGTGTTGTAATGCAACACTAAACGGGAATGATGCTGAAGCTGAAACTCCAGTACTTTGGCCACTTCATGCGAAGAGTTGACTCAATAGAAAAGACTCTGATGCTTGGAGGGCTTAGAGGCAGGAGGAGAAGGGGATGACAGAGGATGAGATGGCTGGATGGCATCACGGACTCGATGGACGTGAGTCTGAGTGAACTCCGGGAGTTGGTGATGGACAGGGAGGCCTGGTGTGCTGCGATTCATGGGGTCGCAAAGAGTCGGACCTGACTGAGCGACTGAACTGAACTGAGTCTTGTAATTTCTCTTATTTTTAAATCCATTCTAGATGAATTTTCATAGTGCTCAGTTGTCAAAGTATTTTATGTGATCATTCGGTTACCTAGAGGCTGGATAGGCTCAAATAGTGAAAATAAGAAAATGTTTGATTCATATCTGAAATATAGTGGAAAGATCTCTGATACCCCCGTATATCACACTGTTTTAAATTGTCATTATGTATGTTTTTATTTCCCTTACAAGACAATAAGTCTTTAGAGTACAGGAATTCTATTTTATTTACCTTTGAATCCCATAAGATGCAAGAGTATCATAATGTGCAAATATATTACAATCCAGATCAGGAAATTCCAGCATTACTTGTTACTAGTTTATTGAAAAAAATAAAATCCTACCATCTCCCAGCTACCTAAATTCCAATCTTATCTCCTGATATTCTCTCATATGTAACCTATACTCAAGTGGATTTCAAACCTGAAGAGTTGCAGAGCAAAAGTGAGTATTCTGTTTCATCTTCAAACATTCTATATTAGTAAGTTGTAAGCAGAGTTCAGAAATATACATATATTATACATATTTATATATAAATGATATCCCCAACTCTAGAACAAGTGATATATTTCTTATTCTCTAAAACTATTTTGCAATGTCCTGTACCAGGTCTTCTATTATTATCAGCCTGTAATGGTAAGTTTCTTCTCAGATCACTGCTTCTCAATGCCCATTTTAAATAACACCTCCTACATGAAACTTTTCCTGATTCATTGCTTTTCTAAGAGATTCTATGACATTTTGCTTCTATCTCTCTTGGATACTTATTATAGTCTGCCTTGTAATATGGGCATCTGCATATCTGTTATTTCCATTAATAAATATAATCTCTTTAAAAGTAGGAACTGTCTTACACATTTTTAAAACTCTGATAGACTCTGTATAATGCTTTATATAGAGAGAGCTTGTTTTTTAAAAATCATGTGTTACACTACCTTATTCTATTCTATTTAATTCCTAGAGTTTGCCTTGTAATTTCCAAGTTGGAATTAGCCTCTACACAGTTAACACATTACATAAGAACCTTACCTGTCAAGCCTATAAGCATGCACCCAAAAGTTACCTTAAATATCCCTCTCTTCTAAAACAAATGCATTACAACACTAAACCCAGCAGGCCTACTTTGTTCCACTGGGCCACATAAAGTTGAAGGTTTCCAATTATCAGCACAGCAGCATACAGCTTTTACATAGTAACTTAGTGGTATGCACCATCATTGCTCTGAACAAGGGAGAAATGTTAATAGGTAGAGTGAAATGAACTATGCAGATGGACATTACAGGAAGTGGCACCTTTCAGCATTCCAGTTATTTTAGTTGTTCGGGGTCCTATGCATAAGGCCTACAAATGAAGTTCCCAAGCCACCCTGTGAAGTGATGCTTTAGTGCCAGAGAAACAGGGCAGCTTGCTTAACAAAGTGCAATTCTGACACCCATTACCCATTCAATGCAGCAGGAAAAATGAGTCCAAAGGCTAAAGGAAGGCTGTCTATGAACCCAGTTCCTTTATAAACCAGTCTCCCTGATGCTCTTAATGCCTTATGTCAACGGCTTCATCCTTCCCCCTTACACCAAATAGCTTTGCACCATTTCTGAAATGTGAATCATTTCTTTTTCTCCCCTTTTGAAATGGGATGATTCTAGCAACTCCATAAATTGCATAAAGAATTACAACAGCGTTTCATCTACACCTGGACCTAATCTATATGATGAGATTCTGGGATTCTGAGCTATTAGTTTAATGAGATGAGAATTTGAGGAACCTGGGGAAGAGGGGAGAGTATTTTGCTTGTGGAAATGTTATGAATTTCAGGTGTGAGAAGGTGAATTGTAGCAATAGCCTCTAAAATAGCCTCCAATTATTCCTGCCACTTGGTATTCATCCTTTTGTGTAAATTCTTCCATTCAAGTGTGTACTTAATTTAATGACTCAGTTCTGAGGAATAATATATGGCAGAGTGATGGGAGCCTTTATGTTCCTATTGCTTCGCTCCTTTTTCTTCAACAACCCTTTCCTTCATCTTCCTAAATGTCTCCTGTGACAATCTTGTACAACCAATAGAAACCCTCCATTGTTTCACAAACTATCGTATCATGTAATATGTTGCCTTGAGGCATTCTGGATTCTTGGGAACATGCAATCAAGTTTTCCAAACCTGGTTCAAAGGAATATATTTCCCAAGTTTGCTAGATCACCTGAATACTCCTCTCCCAGAGTACCTCCTCTCTCTTTAATGCCTCTGATGCTTTTGAGTTCCCTTAGGCTTCTTGTGTGGCAACTGACACCTTAAATATGCTCAATTACATAATTCTTACTTCTACTGCTGCTGCTAAGTCACTTCAGTCGTGTCCAACTCTGTGTGACCCCATAGACGGCAGCCCACCAGGCTCCCCCATCCCTGGGATTCTCCAGGCAAGAATACTGGAGTGGGTTGCCATTTTCTTCTCCAATGCATGAAAGAGAAAAGTGAAAATGAAGTCGCTCAGTCTGTCCGACTGTTAGCGACCCCATGGACTGCAGCCCACCAGGCTACTCCGTCCATTGGATTTTCCAGACAAGAGTACTGGGGTGGGGTGCCATTGCCTTATAAATCTCTTGAGAGAACGGTTTCACATCTTATTCTTGTCATGCCTTTCACTGGGCCTGGAGCTTTATCATGGGTGCATCAGGTGTTCAAGAAATGATCTTCCAATTACTAATTAATACATCCATGTAAATGCTTTTTAGCTGATAGGATAAAACAGGCATTTACTTTATTTCAGTCCCTGTTGCATTAAATCTCCTCTGATAATGCATGCTTGTGAACCAACTTGACAACATAAAAGTTCTGGGGTGTGCAACTCTTTCTGAATCTGCCTCCCTGGTCAGAGCAGCCAGGAAATGTTGACAGCACCCAGGTAGCTCAACCAGATCTGACAGGTGCTGCCCCACTCTTCCCAGCCAGAGACCCAAAAGGAAACACGTACATCAAGGACAGGGAGTGTCAAGGAAACTCCAGGGTGCCATGACAGAACCACGCGAGCCATGTCTGACTAATACTAATGGGAGAGCAGTTCGCAGCGGTCAGCAAACCTCACTTTCAAACATCAGGAAAATGACAGCAGAAAACCTTTTGAGAGTAGGGAGATAAAAGGTAGTCAAACACACTGAAATTAAATTAACTCAAGTGTTACCTTTAAATCTTTACAAGCTCATCATTGTTGGTATGCACCATCATTGCTCTGAACAAGGGAGAAATGTTAATAGGTAGAGTGAAATGAACTATGCAGATGGACATTACAGGAAGTGGCACCTTTCAGCATTCCAGTTATTTTAGTTGTTCGGGGTCCTATGCATAAGGCCTACAAATGAAGTTCCCAAGCCACCCTGTGAAGTGATGCTTTAGTGCCAGAGAAACAGGGCAGCTTGCTTAACAAAGTGCAATTCTGACACCCATTACCCATTCAATGCAGCAGGAAAAATGAGTCCAAAGGCTAAAGGAAGGCTGTCTATGAACCCAGTTCCTTTATAAACCAGTCTCCCTGATGCTCTTAATGCCTTATGTCAACGGCTTCATCCTTCCCCCTTACACCAAATAGCTTTGCACCATTTCTGAAATGTGAATCATTTCTTTTTCTCCCCTTTTGAAATGGGATGATTCTAGCAACTCCATAAATTGCATAAAGAATTACAACAGCGTTTCATCTACACCTGGACCTAATCTATATGATGAGATTCTGGGATTCTGAGCTATTAGTTTAATGAGATGAGAATTTGAGGAACCTGGGGAAGAGGGGAGAGTATTTTGCTTGTGGAAATGTTATGAATTTCAGGTGTGAGAAGGTGAATTGTAGCAATAGCCTCTAAAATAGCCTCCAATTATTCCTGCCACTTGGTATTCATCCTTTTGTGTAAATTCTTCCATTCAAGTGTGTACTTAATTTAATGACTCAGTTCTGAGGAATAATATATGGCAGAGTGATGGGAGCCTTTATGTTCCTATTGCTTCGCTCCTTTTTCTTCAACAACCCTTTCCTTCATCTTCCTAAATGTCTCCTGTGACAATCTTGTACAACCAATAGAAACCCTCCATTGTTTCACAAACTATCGTATCATGTAATATGTTGCCTTGAGGCATTCTGGATTCTTGGGAACATGCAATCAAGTTTTCCAAACCTGGTTCAAAGGAATATATTTCCCAAGTTTGCTAGATCACCTGAATACTCCTCTCCCAGAGTACCTCCTCTCTCTTTAATGCCTCTGATGCTTTTGAGTTCCCTTAGGCTTCTTGTGTGGCAACTGACACCTTAAATATGCTCAATTACATAATTCTTACTTCTACTGCTGCTGCTAAGTCACTTCAGTCGTGTCCAACTCTGTGTGACCCCATAGACGGCAGCCCACCAGGCTCCCCCATCCCTGGGATTCTCCAGGCAAGAATACTGGAGTGGGTTGCCATTTTCTTCTCCAATGCATGAAAGAGAAAAGTGAAAGTGAAGTCGCTCAGTCTGTCCGACTGTTAGCGACCCCATGGACTGCAGCCCACCAGGCTACTCCGTCCATTGGATTTTCCAGACAAGAGTACTGGGGTGGGGTGCCATTGCCTTATAAATCTCTTGAGAGAACGGTTTCACATCTTATTCTTGTCATGCCTTTCACTGGGCCTGGAGCTTTATCATGGGTGCATCAGGTGTTCAAGAAATGATCTTCCAATTACTAATTAATACATCCATGTAAATGCTTTTTAGCTGATAGGATAAAACAGGCATTTACTTTATTTCAGTCCCTGTTGCATTAAATCTCCTCTGATAATGCATGCTTGTGAACCAACTTGACAACATAAAAGTTCTGGGGTGTGCAACTCTTTCTGAATCTGCCTCCCTGGTCAGAGCAGCCAGGAAATGTTGACAGCACCCAGGTAGCTCAACCAGATCTGACAGGTGCTGCCCCACTCTTCCCAGCCAGAGACCCAAAAGGAAACACGTACATCAAGGACAGGGAGTGTCAAGGAAACTCCAGGGTGCCATGACAGAACCACGCGAGCCATGTCTGACTAATACTAATGGGAGAGCAGTTCGCAGCGGTCAGCAAACCTCACTTTCAAGCATCAGGAAAATGACAGCAGAAAACCTTTTGAGAGTAGGGAGATAAAAGGTAGTCAAACACACTGAAATTAAATTAACTCAAGTGTTACCTTTAAATCTTTACAAGCTCATCATTGATTTTTTTTTTTAACAGAATCAGGGAGCATGTTTTTATTTTTTATTTTTCCATCTCTTCCTCATCAACACAAGGAATTGCTTGCAATTTATCAACAAGGACACACAGAAAGGCATGGAAGGAAGCTATACATAGCCATGGGGTGCCTGCTCACCCTAGCAAATCTACTTGTTTTGCTGGCTGCTTTTTCCTCTTGGCTGTCACAAAAGATTTCAATACCTAAGAGCACCTCATAAACATTCTTTCTCTTTATAATGCCTGCTACTGCTGCTGCTAAGTTGCTTCAGTCGTGTTCGACTCTGTGCGACCCCATAGACGGCATCCCACGAGGCTCCCCCGTCCCTGGGATTCTCCAGGCAAGGACACTGGAGTGGGTTGCCATTTCCTTCTCCAATGCATGAAAATGAAAAGTGACAGTGAAGTCACTCAGTCGTGTCCGACTCTTAGCAACCCCATGGACTGCAGCCTACCAGGCTCCTCCGTCCATGGGATTTTCCAGGCAAGGGTACTGGAGCGGGGTGCCATTGCCTTCTCCTACATTTCTAAAATGTAAACAAACCAGAACTTTGTTTTTTTCCTCTGGGAAATGCAAAGTACCTTTGGTTAACTGGACAGCCCAGAAAATCATAATATATTGGAAAAACATTAGTGACTGCATCCTCTGTGGTCCCTCCCACCACACACACACACAGTTATTTTAAAAGCACTGTCCTCTCTTCAAAGATGCCACTCTAGTTGTGTCACCAGCGTAAGCCCATTAACAAGTCCCTGGAAATAAAAATAGAAGCTGGTAATAAAGTCTAACCTTTTCTTTTTTCCTTTGTGCTTGATCTGGTTTCTCTTGCTCACGAGGTGGCCCAGGCAGAGAACTTGGCCTGGCCCTTCAAGACCTGAGCTCCTAGTGCCTAATGGCTGCACGGAGTCCTCAGCTTGGTGCTGTGTTCAGAAGTCTGAGCAGGATGCCACTCTTCAAGATGGCGGCAGTGAGCCTTATGTGGATTACGTGAGACGCAGTGCCTGCTGGGTACTCCAATCTGTAGTCTTAAGCAGCACAGCTGTACCACATTTGTGAGAGAACACCGTCTGTCCCTGCTGACAAAAACCTTATAAAGCAGCCCCACCCACAGCCCAGGGAGAAGACGACGCTCTGGAGGGCAGAGGCTCGCACCTCTCCATTCTCTAATTAAAGAATATAGATGTCTTTTCCTTCTAAACCAAACTCAGCCTCATTCTGCTGGCTCGATTCACACCAGGCAGGACCTTTGTTGGGAACTGATTAGGGAGGATTGGTAATAGCTGTGGTGATTCTGCCTGAAACGAGGGAACTCATAGCACCTTTCATTCCTCCACTTCACTTTTCACACTCCCAACATACATAATATTTAAAATCACAAATTAAAACAATGTAATAACTCTGACCCTGTATTTGTAACGGAAAGAGGGCCTTAAAAGTAGAATTCTCCTTTTCATCAAAGAATGGTCTCTCTCTGCATTTATCTTTCTACTAACATCCTTATAGTACTGTTTAAGAAAGTGAAAATAAGTAGGTCAAGGCTGTATATCATCATTCTGCTTATTTAACTTATATGCAGAGTTGCTGCTAAGTCACTTCAGTCATGTCCGACTCGGTGTGACCCCATAGACGGCATCCCACCAGGCTCCCCCATCCCTGGGATTCTCCAGGCAAGAATACTGGAGTGGGTTGCCATTTCCTTCTCCAATGCATACATCATGAGAAATGCTCAGCTGGATGAAGCACAAACTGGAATCAAGATTGCAGGGAGAAATATCAATAACCTCATATATGCAGATAACATCACCCTTATGGCAAAAAGAGAAGAACTAAAGAGCCTCTTAATGAAAGAAGAGAGTGTAAAAGCTGGCTTAAAGCTCAACATTCAGAAAACTAACATCATGGCGTCTGGTCCCATCACTTTATGGCAAATAGTGGAAACATTGACAGACTTTATTTGGGGGGGCTCCAAAATCACTGCAGATGGTGACTGCAGCCATGAAATTAAAAGACGGCTACTCCTCGGAAGAAAAGCCGTGACCAACCTACACAGCATATTGAAAAGCAGAGACAATACTTTGCCAATAAATGTCTGTCTACTCAAGGCTATAGTTTTTCCACTGGTCATGTACAGATGTGAGAGTTGGACTATAAAGAAAGCTGAGTGTGGAAGAATTGATGCTTTTGAACTGTGGTGTTGGAGAAGACTCTTGAGAGTCCCTTGGACTGCAAGGAGATCCAACCAGTCCATCCTAAAGGAAATCAGCCCTGAGTGTTCATTGAAAGGACTAATGTTGAAGCTGAAACTCCAATACTTTGGCCACCTGATGTGAAGAGCTGACTCATTTGAAAAGACTCTGATGCTGGGAAAGATTGAAGGCAGGAGGAGAAGGGGACAACAGAGGATGAGATGTGTGGATGGGATCACCAACTTGATGAATATGAGTTTGAGTGAACTCTGGGAGTTGGTGATGGACAGGAAGGGCCGGCGTGCTGCAATCCATGAGGTCACAAAGAGTCAGACGTGGCTGAGCGACTGAACTGAACTGAACTGAAGAAAGTGAAAGTCACTCAGTCATGTCCGACTCTTTGTGAACCCATGAACTATACAGTCCATCAAATTCTCCAAGCCAGAATACTGGAGTGGGTAGCCTTTCCCTTCTCCAGGGAATCTTCCCAACCAAGGGATTGAAACCAAGTGTGCTGCATTACAGGTGGACTCTTTACTGGCTGAGCCACAGGGAAGTCCATATAGTACTATTTAAGGGAGATCTTAATTAACAGACATGTGCCCTGGATTGAATATAATTGATGTCAATGAAAAATCTGGTCAACAGTTGCCAANAACTGAACTGAAGAAAGTGAAAGTCACTCAGTCATGTCCGACTCTTTGTGAACCCATGAACTATACAGTCCATCAAATTCTCCAAGCCAGAATACTGGAGTGGGTAGCCTTTCCCTTCTCCAGGGAATCTTCCCAACCAAGGGATTGAAACCAAGTGTGCTGCATTGCAGGTGGACTCTTTACTGGCTGAGCCACAGGGAAGTCCATATAGTACTATTTAAGGTAGATCTTAATTAACAGACATGTGCCCTGGATTGAATATAATTGATGTCAATGAAAAATCTGGTCAACAGTTGCCAGTGTAGCACACAGAAACATTTCTAACTGAATGAATGTTAAGTCCAATGGTATATTTAAAAATGAAAGCTAATTTACTAAAGGAATTTGAAATACATTAAAATCTGAGATAGGGTCTGACTGTGGAGACCTCTAGTCCATTTGCTGGGCTAATAAGTTTAGCAACTTTTTTGTCTAGACTAGTTCTAAGTTTCAGTGCTTAGATTAGTTTAAATGTTATAAGTAATTTATTCAAATAATGGTTTAAACTATCAAAACTGAAATAAACATCTTTAAAAATAAAATAGAGCTTATGTAAGGTTATCCCTTTATAATACCCCACTCATTCACTTAGATAACTTAGGAGAAAGGGTTGTATTTACAGCTAATTAATACATTGGAAGGACTGATGCTGAAGCTGAAACTCCAATGCTTTGGCCACCTGATACAAAGAACTGACTCATTGGAAGAGACCCTGATGCTGGGAAAGATTGAAGGTGGGAGGAGAAGGGGATGACAGAGGATGAGATGGTTGGACGGCATCACTGACCCAATGGACATGAGTTTGAGTATACTCTGGGAGTTGGTAACGGGGAAGGCAACGGCACCCCACCCCAGTACTCTTGCCTGGAAAATCCAATGGACAGAGTAGCCTGGTGGGCTGCAGTCCATGGGGTCGCTAACAGTCGGACAGACTGAGCGACTTCACTTTCACTTTTCTCTTTCATGCATTGGAGAAGGAAATGGCAACCCACTCCAGTATTCTTGCCTGGAGAATCCCAGGGATGGGGGAGCCTGGTGGGCTGCCGTCTATGGGGTCACACAGAGTCGGACACGACTGAAGTGACTTAGCAGCAGCAGCAGCAGGGAGTTGGTAATGGACAGGAAGGCCTGGCGTGCTGCAGTCCGTGGGGTAGCAAAGAGATGGACACAACTGAACGACTGAACTGAACTAAACTGAATAGGCAATTTTACAATTAAAAAGGCAGTTTTGTTTATGCAAAAGCCTAACAAGATAATATTTAATATGTGGATACTGCCACAACTATATTTCAGGTAGGGCTTCCACAGCTTCCCAAGTGGCTCAGTGATTAAAGAATCTGCCTGCAATGCAGGAGACACAGGAGACACAGATTTGATCCCTGGGTTGGGAGGATCCTCTGGAGAAGGAAATGACAAGCCACTCCAGTATTCTTGCTTGGGACAGAGAAGCCTAGTGGGCTGTAGTCCATGGGGTCACCAAAAAGTTAGACATGACTTAGAAACTGAACAACAACAAATATTTCAGGTTAGGAAAATATTGAAAGCTGCTGTTGCAGTCAATGAGGAGCCATTGAAAACTTGAATGTCAATATCAATTCCTATTTCCAACCTCAATTGTAACGTCATGAAGGCTAAACATATTTTCTATTCACCCTTTTTGCTACTATTTCTTTTACTACTCCAAAGCTTTGCAACTTTCCACAGCCCCTTAATTCACTCTAACCCACTTCATTTTTCAACAGATGGTTTCAGCTCTTTCATTTTTTCCTACCCAAGTTAACAGTATTGGGATAACATTTGGGATAAATCACATCAACTTTGAAATGAAACTGAAAGGAGAAACAAAATATATATCACACATAAAATATACAAATATATACAACACAAGATGTTTGTGTAATATATAATACCTAATTGGGTGACCATTAACCAGTCACCCAAGTTAGATTCTTCAGAGTTTTCCTCATCATCTCCAACTCCTCAATCCCTAACAATATGTTCTCATCTTATACATTCTGAATCTAAAATGCCTCTTCTCTCATTGCCTTAGGTCAGTACTTCAACATCCTTTACTTCAATTATTTCAGTGATCATCTGACTTTTCTTCTTAAATCTCTGTTCCTCCACCAATTCTCCTTGCTTACTTGCAAACAATTCACATTGCTACCTTGAATTTTTTTCTAATCATACAGTGGATAAAGAAGACTTTCCTTTACATGACACCAACAAAATTTAAAAGTCACTCACTTCATTTCAGACTTCCCAACCTACACAACTCAGCAGTCCAATTGTGGAGTATGAATGAAAACAGATTCTGTTCCAAGAGTCAAAAGCAGTATGTTTGTTGGGGAGGAGGCGAATAGGAATTGAAATCATCACATTATATCTAAATCAAACATATTCATGTTAAGTACAGTAGAAAGCACACCAGAACTAAATATATTTTATCAGGCTATCAATATGTCTAAAATTTCCCCCACCGTCAGTAAACTCTACTACCAGTCTTTCTATATATGTACTTCTTAAAATTTTATGTTAAATGTATAATGACTATTTTTCCCATTTTTAATGCTCCATCATAATCTTTGCTAATATTTATGTTTATAAATCAAAAATTTACCTTTGTTGGGCAGCACAGTTAATAAATAAAAATGTCATCATAATATTAAGCTCTCAGAATCAAAGCAATCAGATATCTCCTTGATAATTTATATTTTTCCCCGACACAGAAAGAATTCTGTGCTCTTATTGCAATGGACTTCTCACCATTTCCTACATAGAAAACTTCCACAGAAAATTCTAATCTCTAATCTAAAAGTATATTTGCTTATACTATTCTCTCTTCTTAGAATCTATTTTTACTTCAGCTGTGACTGACATAATACTTAATACCTACTAGAGGTAGTTATAATTTAGAGCCTTTGTTGATGGACCAGACATAAAAAGATAATTAATTTTATCTTTCTGGGGTTACCAGGATATTTTATTCATTCCACCAGTATGACATTTAGACCTAGAACACAAGGAATATTAATCCAATGTTCAGAGATGGTCCCTGGGATATTTTGAAATTAAAGTGAAAACCTCTTAGGTCTGAGGAACCTACTAGCGATTGATACCACTAAGGATTAGTACATATTGCATGGATAAGTTCTCTAAGATCAACCTGTAAGCAGAGTCAATAACTATTCAAACAAGGGAGTGTTAAGGTCCTTTACCTTTGTTTTGATAGTTAAAAAAGAAAGATTTCCAAGACTAAAATAGCCAAAGAGGTGAAAACACTGACTCATTTGGGATAAATCACATACACTTTGAAATGAAACTGAAAGGAGAAACAAAATATATATCACACATAAAATATACAAATATATACAACACAAGATGTTTGTGTAATATATAATACCTAATTCATAACATATTTAAGATTATATTTATATATAATTGCATAATATATAACATAAAAATTATGTTATAAACGTCCTGAAAATTATTATTTTAATAAATAATTAAACTTTATCATTGAAGCTGCTGAAGCACAGAGAGGATCAGCAACACATCCAACATCAAACATCTAATAACTGGTAGAGCCAGCACTGAAATCAGGCTTTCTGACTTTAAATTTTTACTATTGCCTTCATCATACTCTGCTGTTACCAGTGTGCAGTTTATGCCTGCAAATTAGACACAGATAGATGTGGATATGTTTTTGAGAGTATTCAAAGTAGGATGGACAGTTGCAGCAACTCAGTGCAAAGCAAGAAATAGTTTGGGCATTACACGACACTATGATTAAAGTACATGACCTATCTCTCATCGCGTAAATGTGCAAGACTGAGATAATTGGTTTTCCCAGTTCTTCATCCAAAACGAAGTAAAATTCACCAATGTGAACTAACTGGTAAAGAGGTAGATGCTTGTCAGAAGTCACTGAAGTAAATAGCTTATACTGCATGGAGGTTACCTCTAATACACAGAGCACTAGCATTTTGAAGTAAAAAGCGATTTAGTTTGACATCTATGCCTACCAACTTGATCAAAAAAGAGATTTGGAAGGCAGCTACTGTCTAAACGAAAAATATGCATTTTTTGGTTCCTAAAGAAAACATTAGATGTTATTACAGCAAAAAAAATAATAAATTTAAAACAGCACAAAAGTTGAAATTGTTTTGCAAGACATGGCTGACTTTGATCCTATTCTAGTTCTGCATCTGTGTACAATTTGACACAGCAAAAAAGATAACAAGTAGCTCAGAATGATAATAATAATAGCAATGATAATAATGAATATTCTGACCTTTTGTGTTTATTCCAGCCTTTAAGGCACAATAATCATAATTAAACTGTCAACACATTATACAACTACATTATTATCTGTAAACTACAATAATAAAAATAAGAGAGTAAAGGCAAGATACATGCAATTTAGAGAGATGTAATGGTACAGAGTAAAAATATAGCAAAATATATAAACCAGGTGAAAAAAAAATAAGAAGAATCTTTATGAATGTCAAATCTGCCAGAGTGTTCCTGAGATTGTAAAAACAGAAATAAGTTTTGGACACTTATTGAGGTATTCTTTAAAAAAAAAAAAAAGCTAAATCCCCACTTGACAACAGCTAGAAACAAACTAAAAATAAAGAATTCTGATATTTAAATTTCCAAACTTTTCCTTGAGGAAGATGGTGTTAGTCTATATTCATTTACATAGCAACTCTAAATATTTCAGCCCATAAGAAACAGTTTTACCTATAAGAAATGATATAAGATACATACACCCTCTCTGACAAACATAGCCCTTAACTTCTAGAAGGTCTATAATCCCTCTGCTGAAGAAGATGTCATGAGAGAATAGCAGGCTAGGCAAGTCACACAAATGGACAATCTCTCTACTCCCTGCCCCAGGCCTACAACAGGATGAGATTCTGCTGCATCTTGAGGTGAGCACCATGATAAATCATGGCCTTAGAATAGACTCTCCATGCTCTCTAATAGGCTGCTAAGAACTAGTCACATTCAGTGTTATAAAGAGGAGAGAAAGTCTGTGCAAGAGTCCAAACATATAAACTTACATATTTTAATATTGTGCATGTCACTTAGGTTATGGCTAAGTGGAATCATCTGCCTTCCCATACCACTTGTCACTTCTCAGAGTACTCCATTCATTTCTGTGATCAGAAAATGGCTTTTGAAAATGGCATGAAATATTTAGGAAGCAACTTACCTACTACATGAATATTTCGTTAGGATACAAACACAGCCAGAGACTGACACAATTTTCAGGGTCATTTCCGTGGTAGAGAAAGATACTAACTATATAGACAACCAAGAGGAATTTGGCTAATTAAATTGGTATCTCACAAGTCATCTTCTGTAAGATCAAGACATCCAACTGCCATGGCAAAATGTCCCACAAATATGGATTTTCTTTGATAGTCTTTTTTTGAAATCAGTCCTTCCCTTAAATTACCATTTTGATAGCTATTACCACAACTATGGGACATTATGTGGCAAGTCAGAATAGCATGCTGACTGGTGAAGAGTATAAACTCTGCAGTTAAGAGTGTTTTGGTTCCAATTAGGGCACGGGTTTTCCAATGTACAGCTGTAATATTATTCAGTATCTCTAACTCTCAACGTCTTTGCTTTTTATTTTTTCTGCTTTAATCTCTGAAAGAGGTATAATAATATCTGTCTCTTAGGGTTGGTCTAACAATGAATTTTTAAAAATCTATGGGGAATGCTTAGCATCTTGCCTGAAACAAGTGATTAATAAAGGTTCATCTTTTTTATTACTCTTGTTCACAAGAAGACTTCAACTCTCAAAACACATTTGGCCTAAAATCCATCATCATTACCAAATATTAACTGAATGTCTATCATATGCTAAAGCACTCTATCAGGCTCAGGGTCTTCTCATTCATTTCCACATGGAATAAGTTAAAAACTGCCCTTAGAGATATTTAGAGTCTAGAGCACTACCTGTCTATATGTTTGTTCTGTATATCTGTGTCTCTCAGTTCAGTCACTCAGTTGTGTCTGACTCTTTGTGACCACATGGACTTCAGCACCCCAGGCTTCCCTGTCCATCTCCAAATCTCGGAGCTTGCTCAAACTCATGTCCATTGAGTTGGTGATGCCATCCAACCATCTTATCCTCTGTTGCCCTCTTCTCCTCCTGCCTTCAATCTTTCCCAACATCAGGGTCTTTTCACATGAGTCAGTTTTTCGCATCAGGTGGCCAAAGTATTGGATTTTCAGCTTCAGCATCAGTCCTTCCAGTGATGCACTACCTGTCCTTGGTGACCTTAGAAACAAAGCAAAAGAAAACAAAAAAGAATTCCCAGGATATCAGCTGACTCATTCTGAGCATTAATATTAACTTTAGTAGATTCACCTGGTCTTTACAAAAAGCGGGGAAATAGCTTAAAATATGACATCACTTGATTCAAACATACCACAAGTCTTCATTTCCCTTCCTACTTATTTTCCTGTAACAGAAAGCTATAGTACACAGTTCTCCTAGGATGTAAGATATGCCCTAAGACACAGAAAACTTTTAATGTTTTATTTTATATTAGAATACAGTTGATTAACAGTGATGTGTTAGTTTCAAGTGTACAGCAAAGTGATTCAGTTTTATGTATACAAAGCCACAGAATTTTAGTGTTTGCTGCTTTTCCTGAGCTGATTGTTGAGTTGTCTGAAAAACTTAATTAGAAGATATTTCATACTTAACATGTCTTAACAAGTCTGCTCAGTCCATGGGTCACAAAGAGTTGGACACAACTGAGCGACTGAACTGCATGAGTCTGCTAGTCTAAGGATTTCATGGGTTACTGAGTTACAAGTTTTTTCATCATCTTTCTCCTTTTACCATGCATATCAAGTACATGGCAATATCTGACATTTTTTCTTTTTTTAAGTTAATTTTTCTTGGAGTATAGTTGCTTTGCAATGTTGTGTTAATTTCTACTATACAGCAAAGTGAATCAGATTTCCTTTCCATTTAGGTCACTACAGAGCATTGTCCCTGTACTATACCTTAGATTCTCATTATCTATTTAATACATAGTATTGTATACATATCCATCCTAATCTCCCAATTTATCCCAACTTGGTATCCATAAATTTGTTCTATATATCTGTGTCTCTCAGTTCAGTTCAGTTGCTCAGTCGTGTCTGTTTCCTACCCCATGGACCGCAGAACCCCAGGCTTTCCTGTCCATCACCACACCTCGGCGCTTGCTCAAACTCATGTCCATTGAGTTGTCTATACCTTAGATTCTCATTATCTATTTAATACATAGTATTGTATACATATCCATCCTAATCTCCCAATTTATCCCAACTTGGTATCCATAAATTTGTTCTATATATCTGTGTCTCTCAGTTCAGTTCAGTTGCTCAGTCGTGTCTGTTTCCTACCCCATGGACCGCAGAACCCCAGGCTTTCCTGTCCATCACCACACCTCGGCGCTTGCTCAAACTCATGTCCATTGAGTTGGTGATGCCATCCAACCATCTCTTCCTCTGTTGCCCCCTTCTCCTCCTGCCTTCAATCTTTCCCAGCATCAGTGTCTTTTCCAGTGAGTCAGTTCTTTGCCTCAGATGGCCAAAGTATTGGAGTTTCAGCTTCAGCATCAGTCCTTCCAATGAATAGTCAGGACCAATTTCCATTAGGATTGACTGGTTTGATCTCCTTGCGGTCCAAGGGACATCTGTGTCTCTACCTAACCTGATACCAGTCAGAATGGCCATCAGCAAAAAAAAATAAATAAATAAAATCTAGAAATAAATGCTGGAGAGGATGTGGAGAAAAGGGAACCTTTCTACACTGTTGGTGGGAATGTAAATTGGTACAACCACTATGGAGAATAGTCCAGAGGTTCCATAAAAAATTAAAAATAAAACTATCATATGACTCAGAAATTCCCCATCTGGATATATATCCAAAGAAAACCATAATTCAAAAAGATACATGCACTCCAATGTTCATTGCAGCACTATTTACAATAGCCAGGACATAGAAGCAACCTAAATGTCCATCAACAGAGGAGTGGATAAAGATGATGTGGAGGATATATACTAGGGAATATTACTCAGCTATAAAAAGGAGAAAAATAGTGCCCTTTGCAGAGACATGGACAGACCTAGAGACTGCCACGTAAAGTAAGTCAGAAAAAGGAAACTAAATATCATATAATATTACTTATAAGTAGAATCTAAAAAGTGGTACAGAACATCTGACTTTTTTTTTTGACATTTTAAATTATCATTACTAATCAACCCCTTGGTACTCCATACATCCAACCACAATATAACGTTTCATCTTATGGTTTTATCTTGGTAAAAATTAGTTGAAATTAACTGGTCTCTCTCAGACTCTAATACCTAGATTATAATATTCATTTTTCCGACCAGAGAAAAATAAGTTCAGCAATTCAACCCCCGGAGACATCATTTAGTTTTTATTGTCTGATACTTATTCAGAGAAGGAATACAAATATATATGAAAAATCATTAGGATGAATGAAAGTATAACGAAAACTCCAAGTGAGAAATAAGACAATAAATCCTATAGAGATATCAAGGACAGCAAGATCTCAAGTAATGTTTGAAAAGGAAAAAATAAAGGAACATGTTTTCTAGGAGGCAATTTATTCTGAGCTTATTTGGTCAGCAAGTTTAATCAAGTATCACAGACACTCTATGAATTAGTATGATTCAGGAAAATCCATAGACATGTTATCTATCATCTGAAACTATAACAGATGTCACACTATCTATATGCGCATTAATGTGAACTGATATATGCTTGCAGGAAATCAGTATTATAAAGTGGCTTACCCACAGGAGGCCTTTCAATATTGTAATGCTCACTTAGACTCTTATTTGTTTTATAAATAAAACATGATTTTTCTATACTTTCTATGAAGCCCCAACATCATTTTCTTAAAAGTTACGGACTTAGCAAGTTTTTAGACTGAATGAATACATCTATATATATATGTATGTGTGTATATATATATGTATATATATAATGATTTAGCAAAAAATACAAATATCATATCTTGGATACTTATTTTCTTCATCAAATATCCCCTTAAACCTAGCTCTGCATGCTACCACTCCTCAAATGATCATTCACAAAAGGAAACTCTCCTTTCCCAAAAAGCAGTTTGACATTTATGTTCATATCACTTCATCTCCCTTACGGACTCAGATCTGTTTACAGGTATCTCATTTAAGAAGCATTTTGATGTGATGTGTAAGGAATTAAGAATGAAGGAAATTGATCTGATCTAATTTGATGTAACATAAGCCAAGTGGTTTATTATAGACAAATTCCCTCAACTGTGAGTTGTTGCCCACTAAAGGAAGTTTCATATAAATGATTACATGGATAGGGAGATGTGAAAATCTGGCAGACATAGCTACCACAATATTAATTTTCTTTATTCATAAACAATATTTCATAATATCAGGTGCGTCCAAGAAAAGTCACTCAAATGAAAATTACAGAAATACTCTAATAGGTGTGCGATGCAGTTAACCACCCACGGTTGAAGATCTGTGGGAGGTTAACAAGTTAAACTTGAAAGATCAACCACAGGGACCCATCAATCTCCAATCCTTTACTCCATAGATGGAAATAGCTTCGATCATAAATATTGCCACAATCTCCAAAACGTGTCAGCTAGATGGTACAAGAGATAAAAACAAAAAGTGAAGGCAGCTGCAGCCAAAGGCATGGCCTCTCTAGTTTTTAACCTATTTGGATATGAATTAATGAGTTGTCACTGTGAATTCTTTGCAAATCACATTATATATTGATTTATTTCAATAGCAAATTATGGGAACATGGCAGTCAGGAATCCTGAGTAAAGGAGAGAAGTTCCAGAAGTTGGATTAGACCAGGGCTACTTAAAATGGGAGCCATGGACCTGTGAGGTCCATGTGAAGAAAGTTAAGAAAGAGTTAACATCTATAACTTCTTATCAAATTTGATGTTGCCAGTACATTTTTATTATATTTCATAGACATGCCCATCTTCAACATATTGTGACTTTAAAGTGATAAGGATAATGATGATGATGAAATTTCGGTTAGACTACACATCTGGTCCTACTAATGTCCTGACCAGGGCCCAGGGTAGAAGACACAATAAAGGCACAGTAAAGATGATTTGCACTTTCTCTAAAGTTTTATCTAACTCCAGCTTGTGAATGATATTCTTCTGGGTAAAGATCATGGCTATAGGGGGCAGAAAGATTTGGATTATACTAAGCCTGACTTGATGTGTACCTTTATGGCAACATTGTCCTTAAACCCAGATAGCAGGGCACCTGCCCTTGGCCCATGAGTAGGAGGCCCTACATTGTGGATTACTGCTCTTAAAATTGTCTGAGACTCCCACAGAGTGCCTGGAACTGGAGCCTTCTGGAAAGGGTGCCTACATGGATCCTATTCACCCGGAGCATCCATCTTCAAGTTCCCCCACCCAGTCATCTCCTCTAGCCTGTTTTTCTCCTTCAAGGAGCTTTCCAGTCCTCTACCTACACTCTCCTCCTCTCTCTCATGTGCTGAGCGAACTAGATACCCCCACGGGACTCCAGTACTCATGCCTACTGCCTCCTCTTGGGGCTATATGGCTGGCTTGACTGTAGGAGAATGGCCCGGCTAGAGGATTGATTCCAGGTGATTTGAGATATCCAAAACTGCTTATACAGATAGGGACCCAGCAAAAAGTGTTTGCCCCTAGACACATACACATATGGACTTCCCAGGTGGCACTAGTGGTAAAGAACCTGCCTACCAGTGCTAGAGATATAAGAGACACAGGTTTGATCTCTGGGTCGGAAAGATTCCCTGGAGGAAGGCATGGCAACCTACTCTAGTATTCTTCTTTTTTTAATTAATTNTGTAACATAAGCCAAGTGGTTTATTATAGACAAATTCCCTCAACTGTGAGTTGTTGCCCACTAAAGGAAGTTTCATATAAATGATTACATGGATAGGGAGATGTGAAAATCTGGCAGACATAGCTACCACAATATTAATTTTCTTTATTCATAAACAATATTTCATAATATCGGTGCGTCCAAGAAAAGTCACTCAAATGAAAATTACAGAAATACTCTAATAGGTGTGCGATGCAGTTAACCACCCACGGTTGAAGATCTGTGGGAGGTTAACAAGTTAAACTTGAAAGATCAACCACAGGGACCCATCAATCTCCAATCCTTTACTCCATAGATGGAAATAGCTTCGATCATAAATATTGCCACAATCTCCAAAACGTGTCAGCTAGATGGTACAAGAGATAAAAACAAAAAGTGAAGGCAGCTGCAGCCAAAGGCATGGCCTCTCTAGTTTTTAACCTATTTGGATATGAATTAATGAGTTGTCACTGTGAATTCTTTGCAAATCACATTATATATTGATTTATTTCAATAGCAAATTATGGGAACATGGCAGTCAGGAATCCTGAGTAAAGGAGAGAAGTTCCAGAAGTTGGATTAGACCAGGGCTACTTAAAATGGGAGCCATGGACCTGTGAGGTCCATGTGAAGAAAGTTAAGAAAGAGTTAACATCTATAACTTCTTATCAAATTTGATGTTGCCAGTACATTTTTATTATATTTCATAGACATGCCCATCTTCAACATATTGTGACTTTAAAGTGATAAGGATAATGATGATGATGAAATTTCGGTTAGACTACACATCTGGTCCTACTAATGTCCTGACCAGGGCCCAGGGTAGAAGACACAATAAAGGCACAGTAAAGATGATTTGCACTTTCTCTAAAGTTTTATCTAACTCCAGCTTGTGAATGATATTCTTCTGGGTAAAGATCATGGCTATAGGGGGCAGAAAGATTTGGATTATACTAAGCCTGACTTGATGTGTACCTTTATGGCAACATTGTCCTTAAACCCAGATAGCAGGGCACCTGCCCTTGGCCCATGAGTAGGAGGCCCTACATTGTGGATTACTGCTCTTAAAATTGTCTGAGACTCCCACAGAGTGCCTGGAACTGGAGCCTTCTGGAAAGGGTGCCTACATGGATCCTATTCACCCGGAGCATCCATCTTCAAGTTCCCCCACCCAGTCATCTCCTCTAGCCTGTTTTTCTCCTTCAAGGAGCTTTCCAGTCCTCTACCTACACTCTCCTCCTCTCTCTCATGTGCTGAGCGAACTAGATACCCCCACGGGACTCCAGTACTCATGCCTACTGCCTCCTCTTGGGGCTATATGGCTGGCTTGACTGTAGGAGAATGGCCCGGCTAGAGGATTGATTCCAAGTGATTTGAGATATCCAAAACTGCTTATACAGATAGGGACCCAGCAAAAAGTGTTTGCCCCTAGACACATACACATATGGACTTCCCAGGTGGCACTAGTGGTAAAGAACCTGCCTACCAGTGCTAGAGATATAAGAGACACAGGTTTGATCTCTGGGTCGGAAAGATTCCCTGGAGGAAGGCATGGCAACCTACTCTAGTATTCTTCTTTTTTTAATTAATTAATTTATTTTAATTGGAGGCTATTACTTTATGATATTGTGGTGGTTTTGCGATACATTGACATGAATCAGCCACGGATGCACATGTGTCCCCCCGCCTCGAAACTCCCTCCCACCTCCCTCCCCATCCCATCCCTCTGGGTTGTCCAGTGCACCAGCTTTGAATGCCCTGTATCATGCACCGAACTTGGACTGGTCATCTGTTTCACATATGGTAACATATGTGTTTCAATGCTATTCTCTCAAATCATCGCCCACTCGCCTTCTCCCACAGAGTCCAAAAGTCTGTTCTTTACATCTGTGTCTCTTGTGCTGTCTCACACATAAGGTTGTTATTATCATCATTCTAAATTCCATATATATGCCTTAATATACTGTACTGGTGCTTTTTCTTTCTGACTTACTTCCCTGTATAATAGGCTCCAGTTTCATCCACCTCATTAGAACTGACACAAATGCTGAGTAATATTTATAGCTGAGTAATATTCCATTGTGTATATGTAACACAGCTTTCTTATCCATTCATTTGCCAGTGGACATCTAGGAGGCTTCCATGTCCTGGCTATCGCAAACAGTGCTGCAATGAACATTGGGGTACATGTGTCTCTTTCAATTCTGGTTTCCTCAGTGTGTATGCCCAGCAGTGGGATTGCTGGGTCATAAGACAGTTCTATTTCCAGCTTTTTAAGGAATCTCCACACTGTTCTCCATAGTGGCTATACTAGTTTGCATTCCCACCAACCGTGTAAGAAGGTTCTCTTTTCTCCACACCCTCTCCAGCATTTATTGTTTATATACTTTTTGATAGCAGCCATTCTGACCAGCGTGCCACTCTAGTATTCTTGACTGCAGAATCCACTGGACAGAGGAACCTGGCAGGCTATGGCCCATAGCATTGCAAAGAGTCGGACATGACTGAAGCAACTTAGCACGCACACACATATACATATACACTCTGTGGAGGCTAGCCCTGACTTTGAGCAAATCACTTTACCTTTCTAAAGCTCCATTTCCTTCCTCTATTTCCTCTGTCAGTTTAATGGGGAAAAATAATACTTATATCACTATGTTTTTTCAGAGAAATAAATTACATAAAATATGTAAGGCATTCACTTCAGTGCCTGATTCAATATAAGTAATTTAAAAACTTTGTGAGAGAAATGTCTATTTAGTTCTTTGGCCCATTTTTTGATTGGGTCTTTTATTTTTCTGGAATTGAGCTGCAGGAGTTGCTTGTATATTTTTGAGATTAGTTGTTTGTCAGTTGCTTCATTTGCTATTATTTTCTCCCATTCAGAAGGCTGTCTTTTCACCTTGCTTATAGTTTCCTTTGTTGTGCAGAAGCTTTTAATTTTAATTAGATCCCATTTGTTTATATTTGCTTTTATTTCCAGTATTCTGGGAGGCGGATCATTGAGGATCCTGCTGTGATTTATGTCGGAGAGTGTTTTGCCTATGTTCTCCTCTAGGAGTTTTATAGTTTCTGGTCTTACATTTAGATCTTTAATCCATTTTGAGTTTATTTTTGTGTGTGGTGTTAGAAAGTGATCTAGTTTCATTCTTTTACAAGTGGTTGACCAGTTTTCCCAGCACCACTTGTTAAAGAGATTGTCTTTACTCCATTGTATATTCTTGCCTCCTTTGTCAAAGATAAGGTGTCCATATGTGTGTGGATTTATCTCTGGGCTTTCTATTTTGTTCCATTGATCTATATTTCTGTCTTTGTGCCAGTACCACACTGTCTTGATGACTGTGGCTTTGTAGTAGAGCCTGAAGTCAGGTAAGTTGATTCCTCCAGTTCCATTCTTCTTTCTCAAAATTGCTTTGGCTATTCGAGGTTTTTTGTATTTCCATACAAATCTTGAAATTATTTGTTCTAGTTCTGTGAAAAATACCGCTGGTAGCTTGATAGGGATTGCATTGAATCTGTAGATTGCTTTGGGTAATATATTCATTTTCACTATATTGATTCTTCCAATCCATGAACATGGTATATTTCTCCATCTATTAGTGTTCTCTTTGATTTCTTTCACCAGTGCTTTATAGTTTTCTATATATAGGTCTTTAGTTTCTTTTGGTAGATATATTCCTAAGTATTTTATTCTTTTCGTTGCAATGGTGAATGGAATTGTTTCCTTAATTTCTCTTTCTATTTTCTCATTGTTAGTGTATAGGAATGCAAGGGATTTCTGTGTGTTGATTTTATATCCTGCAACTTTACTATATTCATTGATTAGCTCTAGTAATTTAAATAGACTAGCTCTAGTAAATCTAAATAGACATTTCTCCAAAGAAGACATACCGATTGCTAACAAATACATGAAAAGAGGCTCAACATCACTCATTATCAGAGAAATGCAAATCAAAACCAAGTGAGGTACCATTTCACACCAGTCAGAATGGCTGTGATCCAAAAGTCTACAAGCAATAAATGCTGGAGAGAGTGTGGAGAAAAGGGAACCCTCTTACACTGTTGGTGGGAATGCAAACTAGTACAGCCACTATGGAGAACAGTGTAGAGATTCCTTAAAAACTGGAAATAGAACTGCCCTATGACCCAGCAATCCCACTACTGGGCATACACACTGAGGAAACCAGAATTGAAAGAGACATATGTACCCCAACGTTCATCACAGCACTGTTTATAATAGCCAGGACATGGAAGCAATCTAGATGTCCATCAGCAGATGAATGGATAAGAAAGCTGTGGTACATATACACAATGGAATATTACCCATTAAAAATAATACATTTTAATCAGTTCGAATGAGGTGGATGAAATTAGTTCTAATGAGGTGGATGAAACTAGAGCCTATTATACTGAGTGAAGTAAGCCAGAAAGAAAAACACCAATACAGTATACTAATGCATATATATGGAATTTAGAAAGATGGTAATAACCCTGTATGCAAGACAGCAAAGAGACACAGATGTATAGAACAGTCTTTCGGACTCTGTGGGAGAGGGAGAGGGTGGGATGATTTGGGAGAATGGCATTGAAACATGTATAATATCATATATGAAACAAATTGCCAATCTAGGTTCGATGCATGATACTGGATGCTTGGGGCTGGTGCACTGGGATGACCCAGAGGGATGGTATGGGGAGGCAGGAGGAAGGGGGGTTCAGGATGGGGAACACGTGTATACCTGTGGCGGATTCAGGTTGATGTATGACAAAATCAATACAATATTGTAAAGTAATTAACTTCCAATTAAAATAAATAAATTTATATTGAAGAAAATAAAATAAAAATGTTGTGAGTATTCCAAAGCCATAATTCAGATGCACTGAACAGATTGTTTTTATATCTTTCTTTGCTTAAAGAGAAACAGAAAAATGAAACAAAATTTTTGCTTTATAGTATTTTTCACTCTGGTCACAATCTATAACTGTGTAGTTTAAAATATCAACCAACTTAAGTACTAACAATATTTTTTGCAGATATTTTTATTAGTTGCTATGTCAATTTTTATCAATTATAAATAATCATTTAATCTTCAGCAAACATTCCATGATTGTCATCTATGTGCCAGACATTGTGTCAGGTCTTTATCTGTCAGGTTATTAATATTTTACAGTGTGAAATATAACATTGAAGGGGGGGCATTACTGTTTGTGTAGTAGATTCCTTTATTACTATTCCCATTTTGTATATGAGGAAAGTAATTCTTCAAGAGGACTGCAGCTTTGCAGGAGATCACTCAGGTATTGAAGCACAAGTTAAAATCCAAGTGTTCTGACAAAAAAACAAGCAGATCTCACAGTTTAAAATAGCCTGTGTGCAATTAACCCCCAACACACAGAAGTGATATTCTTCAATGTGTGGTGGATTTTCAAGTTAGAGAGAGTGGAATAAAAGTGATTGGTGCAACATAAGGTCCAGTTAACCACTGCCACAAACTTCTCAACCAACAGTCTACGGGACAGTGACGTGGATATAACCTGGGAGTTTGTTAGAAATGCAGATGCTCAGTCCTCAATCAGGTTCCTGAGCTGGAATTTGCTTCCTAACCTGATTCCCAGGGATTCAGTGGCATAGTAAGTCTTGTGAGGCAATGACCTGCAAACCTAACAGCACCTTATCGTCACACTGCTTTGATTCTCGAGGCTCAGTTTACGAATTCTCTCATCTGCTTTAGAGATTTACAGTTAGAGTTGCATAGGCCTCAGTTCTGTGTGAATTTGTACAAGGAGACTCAATGTTTCCAGGTATAAATGAGTTTAGTAACTCCTGTTCTCAAGGGTTACTATGAAAATTAGCAGAAAGCATGTACACCTGTCTAGATACAAATAGTAGGTGCCCAGTAAGAATGCATTCGTTTGTGTCACCATCACTCACAGTCCTCATCCCTCCCTTATAACACACCTCAGCTCAGTCCTCATTTCCAGCTTTGGTCCATACCTGGTTTCAGCTCTTCCCTGCTGATAATTCCTGCCTTCTCCCCCATCTCTAGATGGAGTCCCTGTGTGTCTCAGTGTGGTCTTCCATTCTCAATCCTAATCATGTGATATCCGAAGGTCACGGATTTGGAGCACATGTGCAGAGATGCTGCAAGACTAGCACAGCTCATTTCATTTCCTTGGCATGGATTTGCAGGCCTCCTGGTGGAGCACTGTACTTTCAAGTTGACCACAAACCTTTAAACACCCTTTGTCTTAATACTGGTCACATTCTCAGAAGTATGTTTCTTGTCACACCCCTGCAGGCTTTTGAGTCTGTGAGTTTTTACACCCCAATTCCTTTAGCTTTTATCCTTATTTACTATTGAAGAATAAAGGATTTGCAGGTGATGCTAGTGGTAAAGAATCCACATGCCAATGCAGGAGACACACGAGACATGGGTTTGATCCCTGGGTTGGGAAGATCCCCTGGAGGAGGGCATGGCAACCCACTTCAGTATTTCTACCTGGAAAATTCCATGGATGGAGGAACCTGGTGGGCTATAGTCCATGGGGCCTCAAAGAGTTGGACACTACTGAACACACACTATTGAAGATAGAAGGGCAAATAGTTTAACCCTTTAGCCTGTGACAGACACAAATCCCTTTACTTAAACACCTCCCCTATCCCCCAACCCATGACTCTCTTGGTGTGTGGTCCTCTGCTGCCCTCTAAGGGCCTCTGCTCACTTTACCCACTGACCTTGATTCACAGCCATTGAAAATCATTGAGAATACTTACACAAAACACTTAGCATAGTCAGATTCAGAGTCAGAAAGTACATGCCGGGGCCCAGAAGGGACTTGGGGAGGGGGGTTGGGGAGTTACTGTTTAATGGGGATAGAATTTCAGTTTAGGAAGGTGAAAAATTCGGGAGATGGATGATGGTGAGAGTTTTACAACAATGTGAATATACTTGTGCCACTGAACTATACAGTTAAATATGGTTAAAATAGTATGTTTTATATCTGTGACTTTTACCACAGTAAAGAAAAAAATTTTTTTTAATTGTTCCAATTTTAGCACATGGAAGGCAATGTATAAAGCACATACAGGGATAATTACAAAGTTTCACATTGTAAAGGATATATTTGAAGTATATAAAATATACTCCCCACCTGAAAGTGCTCCTTTCATGAAGTCCTTTCCATGGCACTAATCCTAATCTCTTGAAATATCATTACCTGTCCACTTATAGTCCCCACTGAATGGACAGTCCAGACAGAGCAACAAAATTCAGCCTGGGAACAAGGGAAGGCCTCCAACAGGAACAAGGCCATGAGAAGATAATGCTACACACACATTAAAGTGGTTAATTAAAAACAAATAAAACAACGACAATGCCAAATCTTGGCAAGGGAATGGAACAACTAGAAGTCTCTTTATTGTTAGAAGAAATGTTATGATTTCTTTGGGAAATAGTTTGGCACTTTCTAATAAAGTTAAATATGCGGTTATCATATTCCATTTCTAGGTATCAATCCAAAAGACATGAAAACGTATGCCCACACAAAGATCTATAAACAAACATTCAAACAGCATTATTCAGAACTTGCCAAAGCAACTCATTGTCCTACAACATGTAATTTGTGGCATATGCACACAATGAAATATTAGTCATCAATAAAAAGGAGTGAATTATTAAAATATAAATAAAAGCACTTGATTAAACCAAGAGAGCTACAAAGGAAAGTATATATGCTGTATGAGTCCATTTAATAAGAAACCCTAAAAATGGCAAACCTAACATATAGGAAACAGATCAGTAGTTACCTGGGGCAAAGCGAAATGGACTGAGTGAGAAAGAACATAAGAGAACTTTGGAAGGTGATATGTATTTTTTAGATATACCTGATTGTGATGGTGCTGACACAGGCATTTAAATTTGTCAAAATTCCATTAATGTACACTTAAAAGGGGTGTATTTTATTAAGTCGATAAAATTGACTTAAAACAAGCAAACAAATATGTAGATAAGTACTTCGTGATTTAAAAGGTCATAGTCAACAATTCACAAGCTACACATGATAAAGTTTCTTTGGCTTACTTACCTCTCTAGAGCCCCTTTTAATTGAATTCTAATAGCAAAACATTGACATGTCTCAGCAGCATTATAAAGGACAATAAAAAATCAATTTTCAAGTTTTTTTTAACTAATGTGTGATATAGAGCATTAGGATCCTTTCTAAAAATATATTTAGTTCTGTCTAATTATTTCAGAATATTTTCAGTTAACCTTTATTAGCAGATGTCATCCTAGCTAATAAAGAGCCTAGTTGAATCATCACAAAAGTGAAAACAATCACAAATTAATGTGGCAGGATGAAAAAGAGGCTGTACTAATGATCAGTGTTAAAACATCCACTAAACAGCTGCTCAACTCTTCCCAGAATCAGCTTTACCCTTGACTACGTCTTCCTGAGTGTTTCTCTTCTGGCTTCGGACCATCTGTCATTTGGCAGCTAAGCCGTATTCTAAGACATCTATATTCAACTACCATTCTCAAACTCTGTGAATGTACACTAATTCTAGGCAAGACCATGCTGGTCTATTTTAACATTGTTGTTTTCCTTAGTTTCATTTAAAACCCTATCACACAAGGGAGAAACTTAGAAAATTTCAGTGGCAAAATGCAGCATAATTGCCTCTGGGAAGTTCCTCTTACCTTCTGCAAGCTTTTGGTAGCAATTCAATAAATTGTCAAGCCTTGCAAAGAAGGAGAATACCATACAATTTCCTCTAGTCAATAATAAAGATTCACCGGGGATTCAGCTAATTCTGACGTCTCACAGATTTTGAGCATCTGTAGGATTTTTTTTTTCTTTAGCTGCCTTTCAAGCTCTTTTTTGAATATAGTATTTTAATTAATTCTGATCATATTCAGTTATCATTCTCCTACTTCCCAGACTTTATATATCACTTATGAGAATGAAGACAAAAATTGTCTTTCTTGGTCTTTGAAATAACCCAGAGTACCCAGTTAATTTCTAAATCTATTTTCTCAGCTGAGTAGGGGAAGAAAAGGCAATGGAACTAGCTTGCTGAACTAAATAGAAAAAGTTCAGAACTGAGATGAAGAGCTAAATTATCATTTCCAAAACATCATATCAAGTTCATAGCCCAGGAAATCCTACATTAAACCTTTCTACTGAACATCCCCTGAATATATCACCTCGGGTAAGATGAGAAATATGGAGGCAATGTCATCTTCATTTGTGACTATTCCCAGGAGTCTGTTTTGTTTAAACCAAGTTTACCAGGTTATTACTCTCTTGACAAGCTATCTGGCTTGTACTGAAGTATTCAAAATACTTGATTTAAAATGTAAAATGAAGAGTTCGTACATGTGATAAAACCAATTTAATTTTAATTCAGAAACAAAAGTAGACCCTAGTGCAACCCACTGTTTACCCTTCTGCTTGAACATGTTTTTATATTTTGAGAGAGAAAGACCACTTTACTCTCTGTACAAAAGCAAACATTTGAAACAACCACAGGGCAGAAGGTGGAGATTCTCCAAACAGGAAAATTATTTTCTCTCTTCTGCTGTTTTAGCCCTTCCCATTTTCAGTTTGGAGCACTGACTGGTGACTTATCGTTACATCTAAGAATTAGGGGCTATAACTAAGCTAAGGAATAAGAGCTGTGCTGTAAAAATGATCACTTAAGAGGCAGAGTGCTGGTGCTCCCATCACTGGAAACTAACTACTGCTTTGGTTTATTTGCAGCTCCTGGTACACTAACCAGGAGAACAGAACAGCCAGCCACAGATCAAGGCAGTTCGCCGGTTAGAATGCTCTAGTTACCAAGAAAGCACCTACTGTGTTTGAAAGAAACTTTACACAGAAACAGGCACAGTGGGACTGAAGGCAGTGCATATTTTAACTACATTTCCTCTGAAGAAAAACACCATTTCCACTAAATATCCAAGCAGATTCATATTACTGCCAGCCCCCAGTGGCCTGGTAGGCACTGGGGGCTTCACCATTAGCAAAATATAAAGGCTAACATAGCGTAACCCTGTTATTTCCTGCTAGTCCTTTTGTCTTTCTTTTCTAAAGACCAAGTAAGGAAAAGTCTAATAAGAGTAGTGTTTTTCTTTACTAATGGAAACAGAGTTTCATGAATATACAGTTTCACACCATCCCCCCAAAACCTATATTTGGGGGTCCTTTTATAAGTAAAACAAGTTTCCATTTCAGTCTTCAACATTACCACACACACACACACACACACACCCCAAAAATGTATACACAATTTTCAGGGAACCTTTAGCTATCCGGAGTATGTATTAAAATCACTTCAAATCCACATGCAGCCATGCACAGCCATGTATTTGGCCTGTCAAGGAATGTTCAAATTTGAAACAGGTATGCTCAGTGAAGGTTATATTTACCTTTGAGCTTTGGACTCTGCATCATCACAGACATGACAAATGAGGCACAGGGGTCTCCTCCCTCTCTTGCTGCCCACAGTAAGTACTAGAGATTTAGAATGAAACTAGAGAAGCTCTGGCCTAAGTTAGCAAGCAAGCAAACCAATTAAAAACAAAAATGAAGACTGACTGTAATCTTACACTTGAGAGGTGACTGACTTCTGGTGCCATTTTCAACACATAGAAGAGAACCAGCGTAATAAAAATTAGTGCTGTTAGTTCTATTTAGTAAAGCTATTTCCTTATTTCCTAAGAGAATGAGTTTGGGGGGACAAAATTTGATAAAAAGCAAGAATTAGTCAGAATTAAGTGATAAGTTTCTCTAAGAAAGCTACAGGGTACATTTGTCTGTAGTTGTGTGTGTGTGTGTATATAAAAACACGATTCTGTGCCTGTTTTTCTAACCTATGACTAAACGAACAATAAATGTTTTTCAAGGAATAGTTACAAATGATAACACCATTTCCTTCACTGAGTAGAAACAGGGGATAAAATTCCAAAGTCATCGTTGGTTCTGTAATTGTTAGATTTTGCTTTCTGCTTAAGGTTTCCATTATAGTTTAATGCTATGAAGTATGAAGAAATGAATTACGAAGTGACAGAAGATGAAAATCTCAAACGTCCAAATGAGAACACCACTCTCTTCATTTCTCTGCTGGCACACATGGCTCTGTCCCCTAGTTCCCAGCCTCCTCCTACCCAGGACAGGGACCTTCCCCCATCCCTGCCCCATCACCCTCCATTTATCCCTAAGAGACCACTTCATTATACAAGTTGACTTCTCCACTCTGCCTACTCTAGACTTGCGGAGCTTTTGCAAAGCTTTTACAATTGTTCAAAGTGTTGAATTCTCTACTTGCAAAGTTTGTGCAACTGTTCAAAGTATTTAACCCACGCTTGGAGAAAAGCAGCCTCTTCATACTTCCCAGGTAGTGCTAGTGGTGAACAACCTGCTTGTCAATGCAAGAAATGCGGGTTCAATCCTTGGGTTGGGAAGATTCCCTGGAGGAGGAAATGGCAAACCACTCCAGTATTCTTGCCTGGAAAACTCCACGGACAGAGGAGCCTGGCAGGCTACAGTTCATGGGGTCACAAAGAGTCGGACACAACTGAGCATGCACACACGCAGGCAGGGCAATCTCTTCACATCCCTCAGTCCATGTGTAGTTACAGCTTGCAACAGAATATGCCCACGTGACTCCCTGCACCTGAACTGACAAGGATTCAAAGTGCCCTATCAGTAGCATCTCAGGCACACAGAGAGAGGAGACTACCTGCCCCAAACCAGGGACACCAGCGAGCTCTCCCCCTGGTTCTCTTCAGCCTCCATGCAGCTGTTACAGTGCTGAGAGGGAAAGCCCAGCTGCCCCACTTTGAGTCACACCTACAGGCTTTTATTCATTCCCACTTTCATTTCTGTGAGCTCCAAATGCTTGTCTCTCTCCTCCCCTTTTATCTGTATTAGAGGAAGTATAACGCTGTGGGCAGAGCCCCCTTTGTCTTCCTGTTTAGATCAGACATGTAAATAAACACATCTGTTTGGCTAGGGCACAAGCAAAGCCTTAAATAGTAGCATTGCCTAAAAGATATCACTGAGTTCTGTGAAAGAATTATTACAATTAAGACTTCTCATGACAAGGCAGCTTTCACACAGCTAATCAAACAAGATAGCACTTCACAAACTCACTTGTCTCTTTTTTGCATATATGAAAAATGCTGGTACTTAGAGAACCATAGAAGGAAAGCAATTGCATATAATAANCTTGCCTGGAGAATCCCAGGGACAGTGGAGCCTGATGGGCTGCTGTCTATGGGGTTGCACAGAGTTGGACATGACTGAAGTGACTTAGCAGCAGCAGTAGCAGCAGCAGAGGACTTAAAAATTTAAAAATAAAAATAAAAAATGATAGTAAAAATATATCTAGGACTTTGTCTAGTGTTGTTGTGGACAGTGTAGGGTCAGTTTCGGATAGTTCCTTGGTCTGGCTTATATTTCTCAAGATCTATAGGCCCCTTCCTATGTAGCTGATACTAACTACAGGGTTTTAATCTATTGCACCTGTCACTTACAAGGCAGTTCCGTCTGTTTTAGCTTCTCCTATTTGCTGGTCTCTTTAGTGTCTGATTTCCGCCCTGACACAAGTGGGCAGTGGTGGACACTTTTTTAGGCTCACTTGTTCAGTCGCGCTGTGGGGAGGGAGGGATGCTGCAAACAAATAACACTGGCGTGTGCTTGCAGTGTCTCAGCCACACTGGGCTTGCCCCCGCTCACGGCACATGTGCCTTCATTGTCTACACAGCTCAGGCTCTAGGTTGCTCCACTGGGAACTGTCCAAGGCCAGCCCTGGGCTGCATGCACCTCCCAGGTCTAAGCCACTCAGGTTCAGGCACTCGGGTAGTCCTCAGAGGGGCAGACTCGGTTGGGCCTGCATTTTGTGCCCTTCCCAGGTCCAAGCAGCTCAGGTGATCAGGTGTTTGGTGAGCGCAGTCGCTGCGACTAATCGCCTCTGCCATCCCTGCAGCTCGGTTTTCAGTGTACAACCTGCCCACCTTCTCAGGCGGATGTTGACCGTCCAGAATCCTAAGAAGTCTTAGTTAGCAAAGAAGCCTGCTTGCAGTTTGGTAGATAATGCCTCTCTGGGGCTGCTATTGCCCCCTTCCGGCTCTGGCTGCCTGTCACTGGAGGGGGATGGTCTGCAGCCGGCCAGCTCTGTTCAGTCCTTTGTTCTGTGAGCGGGCCTGGTGGTGTCTTAGGTTAGTCTTTTCACACGGTAGCTATCCCACAGTCTGGTTTGCTAGCCCAAGTTAGTTCCCTCAGATTGCCCTCGGGGCACTCAGGCCTGGTCCTTACTCTAAGCAAT